>JAHHZJ010000620.1:0-38314 GCA_021437245.1 Aegilops speltoides | reverse complement strand
GAGGGTGGTGCCTCCTAGATTGGTTAGGTGTCGCTGGGAGCCTCCGTCGAGATGTGGAGTTGAACCAAGAAGTTTGTAAGGGCAAGGAGATCGCCTACTTAGTGAAGATCTACCCAGTAAGGCTAGCCCTCCGTGGGCGTATGCCATGATGGCATAGACAAGGTTGCTTCTTCGTGGACCCTTCGTGGGTGGAGCCCTCCGTGGACTCTCGCAGCCGTTACCCTCCATGGGTTGAAGTCTCCATCAACATGGACTGACGATAGCACCACCTATCGGAACCACGAGAAAAATCTCCGTGTCTCCAAATTGCATTTGCTCTTCTCCACCTCTCTTTACTACATGTGCAATTTACTTTCCGCTACCTATACTCTAGAATTGCATGTGTAGGGTGATACTTGACTTGATCATCATTGTGAACTTGCCAAAAACTTGTCTTTATCAAAAGGCTGAATTTTTATATTGTCAAGTAGTCTATTCACCCCCCTCTAGACATACTTTCGATCCTACAAGTGGTATCAGAGCTTTGGTCTCCATTGTATTGGTTTCCATTGCATTGGACTCCATAAGCTTGGTTTCACAACCTAGGAGAGTATGGCGTCTAGTGAGGTAATTTTCAGAGAGGTCCTTACTTTGATGGTTCAAACATTGCTAGTTGGAAGCATAAAATGAAAATGCATATTCTTGGACATAACCCTGCCGCATGGGGCATTATTTGTGTTGGTTTGCAAGGTGAGTTCTTCGAGGAAGGAAAAGTTCCGGATCGTGAAGCCACAGCGGATGAATTGCGGATGTTGCAAAACAATGCTCAAGCTTGTGACATTCTCTTCAATGCTTTGTGTCCCGAGGAGTTCAACAAAATCAGCCGTCTTGAGAATGCAAAAGAGATTTGGGATACTTTGGTCGAAATGCACGAAGGTACCGAGTCCGTGAAGGAATCAAAGCTAGATGTTCTTCAAGGTCAACTTGACAAGTTCAAGATGAAAGAAGGTGAAGGAGTCGCTGAAATGTACTCTAGGCTTGCTCTCATCACAAATGATATTGCCTGCTTAGGAAGCGAAGAAATGACCGACCGATTCATCATCAAGAAGATTCTCAGAGCTTTGGATGGAAAGTATGACACCGTGTGCACTTTGATCCAAATGATGCCAAACTACAAGAATCTCAAGCCAACCAAAGTCATTGGAAGAATTGTTGCTCATGAGATGACACTTAAGGATAAGGAAGAGCTTCACAACAAGTCAAGTGGTGCTTACAAAGCTACAAGTGATGCTCCCACAACCTCAAGTGACAAGCTAGTTTCCAATGAAGAGATAAGCCTAATGGTGAAGAACTTCAACAAATTCTACAAGAGTAGAAGCAAGGAAAGAAGCTCAAAGTCTAGATCATATGATGAAAAGAGATCTTCTAGTCGTGATCGAATCTGCTACAATTGTGGAAGACCGGACACTACTCAAATGAGTGTTCGGCTCCCCACAAGAGAAGAGAAGAATCTCCAAGAAGAAGAAGCTCAAGAGAAGAGTCACCTCGGAAAGAGAGAAGGAGTAGAGATGATCGTTATGAGCGAAGACCCTCTCGGAGAAGCAAGGATTCGGAGAGGAAAGACAAGTCATCAAGGAGCTACACAAGAATAAAACATCAAGCTCATGTAGGTGAATGGGTCTCGGCTCCGACTCAAACAATCATTCGAAAGAAGCTATCACTCCAACTCCGACTATAGTCAAGATGAAGGTGTTGCGGTCTTGCTCTCGTGTCCTCCAACTCCAACTCCTATGACTTATTTGATTCACCAAATGAGGGAATTGGAAGATGCTTCATGGCTAAAGGCCCCAAGGTATCACACCCTGAATTTATTGACTTTGATAGTGATGAGGATGACTTGCTTGGTGAAGATGAGCTTTACATGATAAATCTAGTGAGCCTAGTAATGATGAACATGCTAGTAGTCTTTATAGTCGAGAAGAGTCGAATGACAATGCTATGAAGGAGATTGAGCGTTTAACTAAAGAACTAAACACTCTTAAGTTAGCTCATGAAACAACTCAAGAAGATCATAGAGAGCTCCTAAGATCTCATGAGAAGCTACGCTTCGAGAAGCTCAATCTAGAGCAAGAACATGAGTTTCTAAAAGCAATCAATGACGATCTTCGAAAGAAGAGTTCTTCATATCTTGCCAAACGACTTCTCTTGTCAAATTTCTTGCCACCTATTAAAACTAAGCATGACAAGCATAAGAAAAATTCTTCATCTAGTAGTAACAATAACCATGCTAAATCCAATATTGTTGCTCCTAGTAATTCTCTTGATTCCACTAACAATGTTTCAAGCCAAGTTACACTTGAGCAAGAAAATAGTTTATTGAAAGGGATTATAGAGAAAGGTGTCTACAAGAGCCTTGCGGAAGCAAGAACTTTGAGGAAATTGTTCGCAAGCAAGGAAGGCACCGAAGAATCAAGGAATTGGTTTTGAGCGAAAGTTCAACGCCGAGGGTGTTGAATGGGAAGAAGGTCAATATCCCACTCCAAAGTTTGTTTCCCAAAAGGAGAAGTATGATCCTACATCTTCCAATGTGGAACAAGCTCAAGATGACCTTCCACCACAAGACCACAAGCTAAAAGGCAAGGACAAGCTTCAAGAGGAGATTGATGCATTTATTGAAGCACCTAAAGCCATGGTCAAGTGGGTTCCCAAGGAAACGTCAAGTTCTACTTCGTCAAGCTCAACTACAACCCCAAGGATTCCCATCAAGATGATGTGGATCCCGAAGAAGAAGAACTAGAGAGTTCTTGAGGGTGACTCCGCCAACATACTTCACTCACATTCATTTTGGCAAGGACTTGTGCAATCAACTTCCACATCTTGCACTAGTTCATGGAGTCACAAACCCTCTTGTTGGTAAGTCAAGGGACAAGGTAACCATTGCTTTCATGGACATCATCCATTGTGTACTTCAATCTATGTCCATGGATATCCTTGTTTGTTCCTTGTGGGACTAACCCATGTAGGTATTGAAAGTGCGAATCCAAAGGATTGCTCCCAACTCTTGATGATCTTCATCAACATTGAGCATCCACATCTTCAACATCTACATGAAGTCTTCTACGACAACCCAAGGTTAGTCGACCCTTTAAAAGGGTTCTCACATCTAGGGGAGCTTTGCTCTAAAGAATTGAGCTAAAGCATCTTCAAATGATGTGAACACATTAATGCTTTATGTAAAAGTGGTAACCCCACTTGTGCTTAAACGATGAGTATGACCTATGATCAAATGTTCTCATTTGACTCCTAAGTCAATATACTCATATATAGATGACCTAGTCATCGACAAATTGTGTGATAATAGCTAGAGTTTTGATTGTGCATGTTTGACACATCTTTCATTTGCTATCTTATTGTGTGAGCATGTTGGATGCATGATTTTATCCATTCAAGGACATCCATTTGTTGCTTTGGTCGTTTTGAGTTTTTCTGACCAAATGGATGGACAAGAATGCCTAAGTTCCTCCCCTAGCTATCTATGCTTTCTTGTCTCAAATTCTATTCATGCTTATATCACAAACTTTGAACAAGTCATTTTCGGACACACCGAGTGAGGAGCACTCGGAGCCACCGATCCGTCAAAGGCTAAACTTCCAAAACCTTCTAAGTGATTTCGGTTAGACCAACCCACTCAAACTCGGTCAAACCGAAAGCACTTGGATTGATCTAGATTTTCACCTCGGTGAAACCGAATTGTAATTTTTGGCGTGACCGAAGTGTGTAACTGCCCAGCAGTTATCCATCTCGGTGCCACCAAGTTTTACAACTCGGTCCCACCGACAGCTAAGGGGTATATATACTCCGTGGGTCGCGCGCATTGATTTCTACTTCAAAACGCCTCGCCCCCACACCCCTTGCTGCCGTCGCCGTGGTCTCCGGATCGTCTCCGTCGTCGCTTTGTCGCCCTCGCCGCAGTCTCCGTCGCCGCCAATGGACATCTCTCCGCGCGTTGCGCCAGAGAGGAACTCCACCAAGTTAGGGTGAGTTTGATCCCACTCGTGCTCCCATCTCCGATTCAATGCACGATTGGTTTGCCTAACATCTTGCCACGTTTGAGATCTTCCTATACACCGATTAGTTCCTTTGAACGAAATCCGAGTAAAAGTTTTAGGGTTAGGTTTCCGCCGAACACATCTCGGTGAGACCGATTTTACATTCTCGGTATGACCGATTTGGCCTCTGGCCATTGCACTGCACTTTTCGGTCCAACCGAGGTCGTGCAAATCGGTGTGACGAAATGAGGATTTAGTGAAACCCTAGTGTTCTCGGCGGACCAAACCCGCTTCGTCCCACCGAAAGTGGTGTGAATGCTTCATTTGAACACTTCGGATTCACGAATTTTAAACTCGGTCGACCGAAATGTCTTCGTGAAAACCAAAACTGAAATTTGAACTCATTTTGTTTGCAAAATCTTCGCAGTTTTGATAACTCTTCTACTCGCCTACACCTTATCTATTCACGAGGTTGTCACCATGTCGATGCCGGTGACAGCCGAACAGTCGGTGTCACCTATTGAAGAAATTCCCGAGGCGGGCACTAGTCCCGAGCCCAAGAAGCTCTTGAGATGATGGTGAGAGGAGCACACCAAGTGGTTTGCCTCCTGCAGCCACGGGGCGAAAGAAGAGGAACTCGATGAAGAAGATTCGATTTCATTCTTTGAGGAAGAAGTCTCCTCCAAGCCAAAGAGAAAAGTTGTTGCCAAAGAGCATCAAGGGCAAGAAACCAAGAAAGGCACCAGAAAAGTGAAGAAGTCCACTGTTGCCAAGAAGCTGAGTATGGAAGAGGAAACTACAAGCAAGGTGAAGAAAACTTCCAAGAGGAAGAGGATTGTGCATGATGAAGCAGCAGATGATGATGATGATGAGGAAGCACCCAGCCTCCTCAAAGCCTAAGCTCATGGGTGATGCCATCGGGTGGAGCCCTTCTAAGTCCAAGCCATCTGCTCCAGCAAAGGCAGCTCAAGCCAAGCCTGCTGCCAAGCCCAAGAAGACTGTCAGGAACATCCCAGCTTCAGAGAAGAAGAAAGATAATGTGCCACCAGCTGTGTCAGATGATGAGGCACCAGTTTTGCTGAAACTTCGACAGAAACTGCCACTTCACAATGATGCTCATCCTCAAGCTGAGAACATGAAGGAAAGGAAGGATAGAGGTCTCACGCTATGGAGACAAGCTGATCCATATGTTTGTGAGGAGAAGAACTGCTGTTGATCCACGATTCCACACCGAGAGCAGCAGGACTTTTATGAGATCTGTCTTGATGGACAAGAAGCCCATAGTTGCGTACACTCGCTATGTTGATGGGCATACATTGACAATGAAGAGCACAGAGACTTCTTTCCACATGTGCATGAGAGCTTCACTTGCATGTGGTGTTCTTGACTTTGTTGGTCAAAAGTCGATGATTGGAATGATGAAATGATTATGCAATTCTATGCCACGACTCATTTCTATCCGATGGAAAGATCACATGGATGACTGAAGGCCAAAGATTCTCTTCTACTATAGAAGAATGGGCAGAACTGTTGAATGCTCCAGTGCCAAGAGAAGATGATGTTGATGTCTATGGCATTCCCAAGCAGAACCATGAGTCTATGAAGAACATGTACAAAGAGGTACCAGCTAAGGATGTGGAAATCTGGAAGCTCAGCTCAGTGTATCATCTCCAGGCAGGTCTACCTACCACAAACACTATTACGAGGCATACTTTGATGCCCAAGTTCGAGATCATCGCATGATCGAGAGGTACTCTATCAACATGCTGCATATACTTGATGAGAAGGCACCTTTCAAGGTGATGGATTTGATAGTTGAGACCATCAAGAGGACTGCGGTGACCGTAAGAGGTCGTGTGGATTTGCCCCGCACATTCAGATGCTTATCAATGCCAAGTTTGGCACGGCACGCACTTGTTGGATAGACCACACTTGCCACCGCAGCCTGATCATGAGGACAATGAAGTTGTGATGGATGAGGAGGATCCAACGTCGGTTGAAGGTCAAGCAAAGGTTGAAGCTGCCAAGAAAGCCAAAGTCGAGAAGGAAGCGAAGCGGCAGCTAAACCCAAGAGTGTTGGAGAGCAGCTCCTTGAAGCTACCGGAGGATTGAACAACGCCTGCCAGCATTATGCAGTCTCGGGAGAGTCTTGAGAGGATTGTTGAAGACAAGATCCATGCTCGGATGTCAAGTCGATGAAGTGCAAGTCATTGTCAACAAGCTTGAGGCGGATATCGAGGAAGCAAAGAGGGAGAAGGAAGAGCTCATGCGTGAGATGCAGATGACCTAGTTCAGATGATTATGAACAGCCTGCTCCGGTTCCCACAAGACCCCGATCAACTGCTATTCCAGTGACAGACACCAGGACTACAGCCTCAGCACCTCCCACAGCTCCATCAGTTCCAGCTCCAGCTCCAGTGACCACTCCTCCAGCAGCACAGACATCACCAGAAGCCTTCGCAGATGTAGCCATCTCAACTCCATCAACCCAGACAGGAGCCGCCAGCAGAGTCCCCAGTGACGTTTAGCTCTATGCCTTTTCGAACTTTTTGGTAACTTGTTGCCAAAGGGGGAGAAATTGTATAGATCATAGGACTTCGAGAGAGAGAGTGCTTTTGTCTTTGCGCTTTTGCTCTTTCGTTCATTTGCGGTTTCTTTGAGATATTTTTGAGATTTTCGAGATATTCCGTGTGTTTGATACTACGTTTCATGCTACCTTAATGAGTGCTTGGTCGTACTATGCTTTAATGTGTGCTTAATGCTTATCATATGCTATTCATATCTTGTATGACCATTTACTCATGTCTTGGTGATTGGGTGCATGCTATTCATTCTTATCATTTTGTGCGCTCCACCAAGATGTATGTGACATGGAAGAGTGACCCATGATCCTAATCGATTGTGCATTTGCATTCAAACGCAAATCTTAAATAATGCACAAATTTAGGGGGAGCTCTTGCTTATCACATACTTCTCAAAGCGATATATTATTCATTGATTATATCCTTTGTCGAGCTTTGATCTATATGTTGTCATCAATTACCAAAAGGGGAGATTGAAAGTGCAACTAATCCCGGTGGTTTTGGTAATTAATAACAACATATATATCATTGAACTAATAGTTTCTTGAGAATCATTTCGAAAGTTCAATTGATATGGGTATGGCAATGACTGAAGAGTGGACCCCTCAAAATGCTAAGGCAAGCATTGGCAAAAGCTCAAGACTCCATTTTGGTTTAGTGATCCAAGATCACATTGAGTCTATAGGAAAGCCAATACTATTAAAAGGGATGAGGTTATGATAATGATCCGGTTGCTCAAAGTGCTTAGTGATACATCTCCTAAACTATCGACAACTCTCACTTCCATAATACACTCATAAGTAATCTCGGTCCCACCGATTTCCGAACTCACCACACCGAGATGAACCACCTCACCATATAGCCAAACCCTAGAAATCTCGGATTTTCCGATTCGAACACGGTCTTACGAAACTTGTGTTGCCAAGCTTCAGAATCCTTCATCAAATCGGTGTCACCGAGATGATGAAGTCGGTCCCACCGAGATTGGCAAGCCCTAGTCTTTGGACGAATCGGACTCACCGAGATTGTATTTTCGGTCCCACGAAAATCCCAACGTTCACATGTTTTGAACTTTCGGTCTCACCGAGTTGTCAACTTCGGTCCGACCGAGATTGGTCAAATGTGTGTAGCAGTTGGATTTTGTGTGGAGGCTATAAATACCCTCCACCCCTCTTCATTAGTGGAGAGAGCCATCGAAAGAACTACCACTCCTACCTTACATTTAGAAGAAAACTACCTACCCTTGTGTTGAGATCAAGTAGTTCCACTCCCACCATATGAAACTTGATCTCTAGCCTTCCCAAGTTGCTTTCCACTCAATCCTTTCTTCCACCACAGCCAAATCAAGGAGGAGAGTTGAGTGTTGGGGAGATTATCATTTGAAGCACAAGAGCAAGGAGTTCATCATCACCAACACCATCTATTACCTTTTGGAGGGTGGTGCCTCCTAGATTGGTTAGGTGTCGCTTGGGAGCCTCCGTCGAGATGTGGAGTTGAACCAAGAAGTTTGTAAGGGCAAGGAGATCGCCTACTTCGTGAAGATCTACCCTGAGTAAGGCTAGCCCTCCGTGGGCGTATGCCATGATGGCATAGACAATGTTGCTTCTTCGTGGACCCTTCGTGGGTGGAGCCCTCCGTGGACTCTCGCAGCCGTTACCCTCCGTGGGTTGAAGTCTCCATCAACGTGGACTGACGATAGCACCACCTATCGGAACCACGAGAAAAATCTCCGTGTCTCCAAATTGCGTTTGCTCTTCTCCACCTCTCTTTACTACATGTGCAATTTACTTTCCGCTGCCTATACTCTAGAATTGCATGTGTAGGGTGATACTTGACTTGATCATCATTGTGAACTTGCCAAAAACTTGTCTTTATCAAAAGGCTGAATTTTTATATTGTCAAGTAGTCTATTCACCCCCCCCTCTAGACATACTTTCGATCCTACACGTGCACTGCATTGATTTAGTTTCAGTACTGCATGTGCACGCATACCGTACTGCACATTTTCTGGGCTACATTTTTGTGCACTGCATTGGTATCATTTTTCTTTATTGTTTTTCCTCTTTCGTATCCTTTTTTCTTAGTGTACGGGTGTGCACTGCTTTTGTGCTCCTATGCGCATTGCATTTGTCATAGTTCTCTGCTGCAGGTGTACACATTTTGCACTGCGTGCATCCTTGTTTGTGCCAAAAAGCACATACTGCACTTCATGCACACATTTAGTGAACTTCTTGGTATGAATTTGGAGAACTGCACACATAAAATGGTTCGTGGATTATAATTTTTCAGAGTATTATTTTTTAATGATCTGTGGTTTTGTTCGTGGGAATTGCTGCAGTCACCTTCTTTTTCTGTTCCTCTTCCTTTGGTAACATAAGCTTTTATTGATTGTCCTTTATTCTTGGGAACATAATTTCCATTAAGTCCCCTTTAATTTTCAGTTTTGACCTTTTTACATTCCTCTTATATAAATGAAGGCTAACTTCACACCCTTCCTTTGCATTTCATTTTCTTCTCTAGCCGCAAGTTCTCTCCTTTCTCTAGCCTATTATTATTTTTTTGCTTCTCTAGGTTTTTGTTGCGATGGCTCCAGGCCCCTGTGCGTATCTCTTCTGCTGCGGCCATGGTTGTGGTGTGCCGACGCACTGCAATTGTTCAGCTTGCTCGCAGGCCCGTCGTGCTCGTCGTGGTGGGAAGGTATTGTGCCGAACTGGGCGAGCCGAGCAGCTTGCATATGGTATAGTATTCATGTATGATTGGATATGGGCGGATCAACGTGTCTGCGTTCTATTCTGTATTTGCTTCGCGTGGCCTTGGCTGCACGAGTCCTTTTGTCCATCAGCTTACGCCAACAGATGTGGAGACTCACTACAAGATGGTATGTTTCGTTAGATATGATTTTTTTTCTTAGTGTTTTTTTGTATAAATCCATTGTATGCTGAACTTGTAGTATTTTAGGAACACACTTTTTTCTTTGTGTTTTTTGAAGTGTACTGCAATGTGTTCTTATTTTCTTGTTTTTATTTTTTTTGCTCGTGTGCATGTAGCTTATGTTTTAGTTTACAGGTTAGAATATGTGAACTGCTTATATATTAGCTGAGCACTTCATATTTCTACATTTTTTCCAACTTTGTATGGTGTGTACTACATGTAGCTACTCTATAGCACTGCATGATTGTTCGAAGAGAACTGCATATTTGTAAGTTCCATACTGCATATTGAAAACGTTTTATATGTGCTACTTGTTGGACTATTGTGCACTTCATCTATCTCTGTTCAAAACACGAGAATTGTACTGCTAGTTTCGTTCTCAAACAGTTTTATTATTTTTTACAGAAAATTCCTCAACGAGCTGTTAGGTATATGCGGCTCAAGAAGAAAGGAATTCTTGAAGTTGTTCTTGGTAATGGATACCTTAAACCAGCCAAGTACAGTGTAGGCGTTGACGGGCGGCTGTGTCTGCACAAAGGGTGGAATGAATTTGTCATTGATAGCGGCCTGAAGTCTGAGTAAGTTGTTGTCCTCAACTTTTTTGAACTCGAGGATCTTACTGTTAGAATCACGTTTGACGTGATTGGCTAAGGTTATGAGGTTGATTTGTAATAAGTACTTCTGCGTGTTGAACGCTTTCATCTTTGTGATGTGTTTTGCAATAAGCACTTTTGTGATCTGAACCGCTTCAATTATTATTCAACGGTAAATTTGTGTTTGCATGGTTACAATATGTGAACTGCTTATATGTCAGCTGAGCATTACATGTTTCCACATTTTTTCCCAATTTGCATGGTGTGTACTACATGTAGTTAGTCTATAGTACTGCATGATAGTTCGAAGCGTACTGCATTTTTGCAAGTTCCATACTGCATATTGAAATGCGTTTTATATGTACTACTTGTTGGACTGCAGCGATATAACAACATTTTTTACATGGTTTTTGAATCAAAATGTGTCAATGTTTTACTCAAGACTGCTATATATATATGGTATACTCTATATAGCATTTTCTTCTTGCATGGTTTACACAAAATTTAAACTGATACATAAGTCATAGAGATAAGCAAATTGCTATGCATACGATTAATTTATTGTCTGTTCATCTATTTGGTCATTAACCTGCTGCTTCTGCGCGGTGACTGGAGCGTGTCTAATGTTGCACTTTCTTTTATTTTCCATGGCGGTGTTGCTGGTTCTTGTCTCTGCACCTTTGTGTTTGTAGCCCCTCGCGTGCTGGTTGATGGCTGCTTTCATTTTTCAGCGCTGTGAACTGCATCCTTCTTTGCTCCCCCCGCGCTGGTTGATGGCTGCTTTGGTTTTTCAGCGATGTGGACTGCATCCTTCTTTGCTCCCCGCGCGCTGGTTGATGGCTGCTTTGGTTTTCTAGTGCTGTGAACTGCATCCTTCTTTGCTCCCCGCGTGTTGGTTGTTGGATGCTTTCGTTTTCCAGTGGTGAGAACTGCATCCTTCTTTGCTCCTACCTTGTTTTTTGAAAGTGGTGTTATTCTCGGATTTTTCTGTACAGCAGCATTTCCTCGTGGTGGTCTTGTTGATATTGTTTCTTCATGTTCTTCGTCCTCTTCACTCTCTTCAGTCTCTTCACTCTCTTCTTCCTCTTCATCATTTTCATCATCTGTTTCTTCATAAGCCACTGTTTCTTCAGTTTCTTCACGTTCTTCGTCCTCTTCACTCTCTTCTTCTTCCTTCTCTTCTCCATCTGCTTCTTCATAAGCCATTTCTTCTTCAGTTGTGTCATCATATTCTTCTTTGATCTCACCTTCTTCGTCTTCCTCATTTTCGATCTTTTTCTTTTGAGGCCGGTTCTTGAATTGTGTCTCTTCCTCTTTTGGCCAGATGCTACAACGTCTCGGTTTCGTCCATTTCTTAGTGTTGTGAGTGGAATTTCTGTTTTGTTGTGCATCTCCATGTCCTCGTTTTTCTTGTTCATTTCTTTTTGTACACGTCCTGGAATTGTGGCCGCTGACTTCATTACATGTTCTGCACATTCTTACTCCTAGTGGGCGACCATCCTTTATCATTTCAGTTGTGGCTTCTTGTTTTTGTCATCATTTTTCTCCTTGCATGCCACCTTTTTCTGGTTTGCGTCTCCCCCTTTCTTTCTTCCACTTGTGTTTGAAACAGGAGGTGGAAGAATTTTTTTTTCTTTTTTGATAGCACCAGTTCCAATGTGTTCAGTTTTTTCTACTTGCTCGGTTTTATTGTCATGTTGGTATTTCTCTGCTTGCTTTAGTTTTGCTGCTTCTTATTCTTCTTCATTGAGCACGTCAACTTCCTCTATCAGTGCCCTCATACCAGACAACACTCTGTGGCACCCAGCGTCGGACCTTGTCGCTCTGTTTGCAAGGTCCATTGTTGTTTCTGTCAGCAATTTTCTACGGCAAAAAAGCGAGGTTCCATCTGGTGTTGTTTGTTCGTAGTCTCTTCTGTCAAACGTTGCATCTGATCTTGCATTACGGGTGTATCTTTTCATGATGTACACCTCAGGAATGTTGAGTACTCTCAAATGAGAAAGCATGCATAAGACATGGACGCAGAAGAGGCCTGCAGACAAACACATGATTTTTTTTGTTCTGTAAGTGAACTGCATGAAATTAGATGTAACGCCCTCGATGCGGCTATGGCTCCCACGTGTCGAAGCACGACTTAGAGGCATAACCGCATTGAAAGCAATGTCGCAAGTGAGGTAATCTTCGCACAATCCATGTAATACATAAGGGAAAAGATACATAGTTGGCTTACAGTCGCCACTTCACACAATTACATGAATAAAGCATTACATCATCCAGATACAATCAAGGTCCGACTACGGAACCAAAATAAAAGAAGAACCCCAAATGCGACACAAATCCCCGATCGCCCCAACTGGGCTCCACTACTAATCGTCCGGAAAGGAAACATAGTATCGACCAAGGGCCTCATCATATTCCCACTTCAGCTCAGTTGTGCCATCAGCGTTGGCATCGCCGGTACCTGCATCTGTTTTGGTAGAATCATGAGCCACGGGGACTCAACAATCTCACACCATGAGATCAAAACTATTTAAGCTTAAGGGAAGGCTGGTGCCAAAAAGGAGGAGCTGCTGCAAGCGACTAGCATATATGGTGGCTACATCGCAAAAGAGAGCGAGAAGAGAAGCAAGGCGCGGTCGTGAAACTATTAGTGATCAAGAAGTGATCCTGGCTACTTACGTCAAGCATAACTCCAACACCGTGTTCACTTCCCGGACTCCGCCGAGAAGAGACCATCACGGTTACATACACGGTTGGTGTATTTTAATTAAGGTCAACTTCGGGTTTTCTACAACCGGACATTAACAAATTCCCATCTGCCTCATAACCGCGGCACGGCTTTGAAAGATAATACCTGCAGGGTGTCCCAACTTAGCCCATCACAAGCTCTCACGGTCATCGAAGGAATAAACCTTCACCCAAGACACACCGATCGACTCGGTATCCCTAGACATCAAGACATTTCGACAATGGTAAAACTAAACCAGCAAAAGCCGCCCGATTGCCGACAAATCCCGATAGGAGCTGCACATATCTCGTTCTCGGGGCACATCCGGATAAGTCAAGCTACGAGTAAAACCAGGCCTCGATTTTCCCGTGGTGGCCCAAGAAGTTGCTCGGTTCGACCAACACTTTCGGAGCACCGGCCGGGGCTAAAATAAAGATGACCCTCGGGCTCGCGAAAACCCAAGGGAAAAAGGGTATAGGTGGCAAATGGTAAAACCAAGGTTGGGCCTTCTGGAGGAGTTTTATTCAAAGCGTCTTGTCAAGGGGTCCCATAAATCACCCGACCGTAAGGAACATAAAATCAAGGAACATAACACCGGTATGACGGAAACTAGGGTGGCAAGAGTGGAACAAAACACCGGCATAAGGCCGAGCCTTCCACCCTTTACCAAGTATATAGATGCATTAATTAAAACAATAGATATTGTGATATCCCAAAATATCCGTGTTCCAACAAGGAACAAACTTCATCTTCACCGCAACTAACAACGCTATAAGAGGGCTTTGAGCAAAGCGGTTACATAGCCAATCAACGGTTTGCTAGGACATGGATGGTTAGAGGTTGACATGGCAATATGGGTGGCATGATATAGCAAGTGGTAGGTATCGCAGCATAGGCATAGCAAAAGAGCGAGCATCTAGCAAGCAAAGATAGAAGTGATTTCAAGGTATGGTCATCTTGCTGTAAGGTTCTCGAGTTGTCGAAGGTTGATCTTCGTGGCGTTCTCAACAGGCTCCTCGTTCACGTACTCGTCTCCCGGCTCTACCCAAAGCAAGAACACAAGCAACGGAACCACAATCAAACAAGGAACATATGCACAAGCAATATGATGCAATACATGACATGCTATGCGGGATGTGACATGCTATGCATATGTATGCTCGGAAGGAAAATGATGAACTGGGCATCAACTTGGCAAACCAAGTATGCCGCTGGAAAGATGAGATGATTTCGTTGAAATCGATATAAAGATCACCGGAATCGGATGCACGGTTTGCAAATGACAAGCAAAACAAGAATGACGCAAATCTGCGTTTAACAGCCCGATGCTACTTAGCACGCAACACGAAACTATGCTACAGCACCCCAACATAAAAACAAAGCATATGGCAGCGAACTACAGGAGATGCTTAACAATAGAGGAACACTGAGCTACGGCTAAATCACATCATAACATGTTCAAACAAGCATGGTGAAAGTGCTCAAAATATCAGGTTCACAGACTTAGTGAAAATACTAACATGGCAGGAATTAACATCAGGAAGGCATGTTTAGAGCAAGCAAACAACATGCTACAGGAACTTATAATAGCAAACCAAGGCATGACATGATTCTACTCAAAGCATATTTCAATAGTCCCTTACTGACCATAAGCCAAAAGGACCTTAAGAAATGATGGCACCCATGTAAACATTGCAAGTTTTATTACAGATTTCAGACTTAGTGAAATATCAGGACATGGCAAAAACAGATTCAACATGGCATGTTAAGTGAGCTCGATGCACTCACTACAGAGCATCTCAAGATAAAATAAGCATACAGCCATCAAGAAGACATGGCATAGGAACTATACATGGCAAGAACAACATCATAGCATACACGGATCAACTACACCGACCTCGTGAAAATTGAATCTCACGCAAACAGTCTGCCAGGAAACATTTTCAAGCAAAAGTAGAGCACGAAAATGACATGCTAGACTACTCCATAAATACCAACAAAGGCATGGATGGAAAGAGCAAACCCATATGTTCAAAACACCCTTACTGATCATGCTCAAAAAGGGCATGGATCTCTCTGAAACGACATGAACATATGGCATGAAATTAACAGCAGGACAAGACTTAGTGAAAACACTAAGTCCCTGAAATCAGGAATAACATCATCCCTACTTTGCATGCTTGTTCTAGTCAACACATAGCTCACAAAAATACATAGCAAACACCCCTGGAAAGATGGCATGGCAAAGTTCAACTCACTTGTAGGACTCAAGTTCATAGGATGCACACATAATTCATGGCAAAAATGACAAAAGAGCTCGAACTGATAAGATTCTGAAACTAACGATCTGAAGCTATCTTCCAACAGCATTTCGGGCATCAAGATGAGCTCAAATGCAAATGATGCAATGGAATGAAATGATGTACTCCTCGAGACGAACATTTTGACATATTATACGCCCAAAACGGAGCCACGGTTGCAGAGATGTGAAGCGTTGAAAATTGCACGAAATTATGACAGATTTGGGACTTAGACGAATTTTGGGGGGGGGGAAGAAGTCAACCTTGGGAACAAATGGATCTGGATCGGGTTCGCCGGAGGTTGCCGGCGGGGCTGCTCACGGAGGAGCTCGGCGGAGGGAGGACGGTCGCCGGGCGGCGAGCTGGCGGCGGCGGGCGCGGGAGGCGGCGGCCAGGCGGCGGCGGCAGCGCGGCATGCGGTGACAGCCATGTGGCGGCTCAGCGGCGGCCGGCGGGTGGGTGGAGGAGGGCGCGAGGCGGCAGAGGAGGCGGCGGCGGCAGGTAGCCATGCGGCGGGCGCTGGAGACCGGCCACTGGGCCCCTGCACGGCCTCATGGGCCCATGGGTCAGCAGGCGATGTGGGCGCTGGCTGCCCACGTGGCGGGCGCCTGCATCGTCCGTCGTCATGGCGGGCGTGTCCGGCCGCCTGGATTTCGTCGGCGCGCGATGGGAGCGGGAGACTAGGGTTTGCCTGGATTTTTTGGGAGGGTCTATATATAGGCATAGAGGAGCTAGGAGAGTCCAAATGGGGTGTAGTTTTCGCCCACGATCTTGATCGAACGACCGAGGGCATGGAGGGAGTTAGATGGGTTATTGGGCTGTTTTGGAGGGTGTTGGGCTGCAACTTAAAGAGGCCTTTGCTTGGTAGCGGTTAACCGTTGGAGTATCAAACGAGCTCCAAATGACCCGAAACTTGAAAGGTGGTCTACGGTGCTATACCAGGCCACTTGGCAAGGCTCGGTCCATTCCGAGAATGTTCAACACCCGCACACGGAAAAAGGACAAGAGGGGACGCCGGGAACATAGGAGTGTCGGATTGCAAAAGGACAACGGGAATATGCTCGGAATCATGAGACGAACACGATGCAAATGAGATGCACATGATGACATGATATGAGATGCATGACATGAACAAAATGCAAAATGAAAACAAAACCCAACCACGGAGGGAAATATCATAGCACATATCCGAAAATGGCAAGAGTTGGAGTTACAAATATGGAAAGATACATCCGGGGTGTTACAACACTCCACCACTACAAGAGGATCTCGTCCCGAGATCTAGGACTGAAAGAACTCCGGATATTCGAACGGAGGTGATCCTCGCGCCCTGGTGGCTTCTCGGTCGGAATGGTGTGACCACTTCACTTTTAGGAATTTGATTGACTTGTTGCGAGTCTTGCGCTCGGTTTCTTCAAGAATAGCAGCGGGTGCTCATGATAAGAGAGATCTTCTTGGAGGTCAATTTCTTCAAAGTTGATAGTGCGCTCAGAATCTTGAAGCACTTGCGAGCTGTGACACGTGAAACACATCGTGCACGTTTGCAAAGTTGGATGGAAGCTCAAGTTGATAGGCGAGATCGCCTCTTTTCCCAATGATCTTGAAAGGACCCACGTATCTAGGGGCAAGCTTCCTTTGATACCGGCGGCGAGTGCCTTTCATTGGAGACGCGAGGTAGACATGGTCTCCGATTTCAAAAGCCACATCACGGTGCTTGTCATCATAATAGCCCTTCCGCGCGATTATGCGGCTTTGAGATTCTCACGAATGACTTTGCACATCTCTTGACTTCGTGATCAAGTCGTTGCCAAGAAGTTGGCGTTCACCTGTCTCGGACCAATTGAGAGGAGTACGGCACTTTCGCCATATAAATTTCGAATGGGGCCTTGCCTCAACTCGCTTGGAAGCTGTTGTTGTAGGAGAACTTCGGCATATGGGAGACATTCTTCCCACTTCATGCCAAAGAGATGACACAAGCCCCGAGCATATCTTCAAGGATTTGATTGACTCGCTCGACTTGGCCACTTGTTTGAGGATGGAAAGCTGTCTTTGAAACGAATCTTTGGTGCCCATGGCCTTCTCAAAAGAGTCCCGAACTTAGAAGTGAAGATGCTTCCACGGTCCAAGAGATCAATTGTGGAATACCGTGCAAGGAGACAATTCGAGGTGTATAGCTCTGCCAATGAGCTGCTGTGATAGATTCTTTGACAGAAGAAAATGAGCCACTTTAGTAAGTTTGTCAATGACAACGAAGATAGCATCATTTCCACGCTTGGACTTTGGAAAACCAGTCACGAAGTCCATCTCGATATGATCAAACTTCCATTCGGAATAGCAAGAGGTTGGAGGAGACCAGCTGGTCTTTGGTGTTCTCGCTTTCACCCTTCTGCAGACATCACATTCATTCACGAATTGAGCAATTTCTCGCTTCATTCGAGTCCACCAATACGATGCTTGAGGTCATGGTACATCTTCGTACTTCCGTGGATGAATGGATAGGAGGAATTGTGTGCCTCATTCATGATGACTTTTCTCAGATCGCCTTTAGGAACCACAATCGATCCTCAAAGAAAAGAGTGTCTTTGTCATCAGCGATAGCACTTGTATTTGAAATGCCCTTGTCAATACCACGTTTCACCTTCTTCACCATGGTATCCGAAGTTGAGCCTCACGAATTTGATCTTCCAAAGTAGGAGAGACTATGAGGTTGGCAAGAAATCCTTGAGGAACAACTTGAAGATTCAGCTTATGGAAAGCTTCACAAAGATCCGGTTGGAAGGGCTTGAGAATTAGGCTGTTGCAATAAGCCTTTCTTTCGAGCATCTGCAATCACATTCGCCTTGCCGTGAGTATATTCAATACTTGGATTGTACTCTTGAATCATTTCGACCCATCGAGTTTGCACGAGGTTGAGGTTTGGTTGAGTGAAGATGTACTTGAGACTCTTGTGATCGGTGAAAATGTCCACTTTCCTTCCCAACAAGAGATGTCTCCATGTTATCAATGCATGGACAATCGCCGCCAACTCAAGATCGTGAGTGGGGTAGTTCTTTTCGTTGGGCTTCAAGCGACGAGAGGTATAGGCCACAACCTTCTTCTCTTGCATTAACACAAAGACCGAGACCTTGCAAGGAAGCATCACGAAAAACTTTGAATGGCTTGGATTCATCAGAGGAGTCAAGACAGAGTCTGTAATTAGCTTCTCTTTGAGGGTGTTGAAAGCGACATCACACTCAAAGGTCGGACATACTTGACATGCTTCTGGAGGAGGTTGGAAAGAGGCTTTGCAATCTTGGAGAAGTTCTCAACGAATCTCCGGCAATAGCTTGCAAGACCGAGAAAACTGCGGAGCTGCTTGACATTCTGAGGAGGTTCCCAATTCACAATTGAAGACACCTTCTCGGGATTAACAGCGATGCCCTTGGCTGAGATGATATGACCAAGATAAAGAACTTCATCAAGCCAAAACTCACATTTGGAAAACTTCGCATAGAATTGATGTTCTCTGAGCTTGTCGAGCACCAATCGCAAATGTTTGGCATGATCCTGCTTGTTCTTGGAGAAGACCAAAATATCATCGAGATACACCAAGACGAAATCATTTGTGTAGGGGTTGAAGATAAAATTCATCATGCGAGAGAAAGTTGGAGGAGCATTGACAAGGCCGAAAGACATGACAGTATATTCATAAGAACCAAAGCTTGTTCTCAATGTTTGTCTTGGGAATATCTTGTTCACGAATCACGAATCGATGATAACCCATCGGAGGTCAAGCTTGGAGAATACTTTAGCACCTTTGAGTTGCTCGAATAGCTCATTGATGTTGGGAAGTGGATACTTGTTCTTAATTGTCTTCTTGTTCAATGGACGGTAATCAACACAAAGTCGGTCCGTGCCATCCTTCTTACGGACAAAAGAACTCCACATCCCCATGGAGATGAACTTCGTCCGATCAAACCAGACGCTCTTGTTCATCGAGCTGCTTCTTCAATTCTTTCAGCTCCTTGGGTCCAAGCTTGTAAGGCGCTTGCAAACGGGTTCATGCGGGCTCAAGATCAATAACGAATTCAAGCGGCGATGAGGAGGCATACCCGAAGCTCTTCCGGAAGACATCTTGGTACTCACAAGCGATCGGAATTTGAGAGATAGCATCCAGTTCGCCCTTCTCATTGAGAGAAAACAACCGAATGGTTTCATCACGAGCGGCATAGATGATAACATCCTCAGAAGGGTGTGTCAATTGAATCTGCCTGGCAGCACAATCAAGTTGAGCTTTGTGTTGAGAAAGCCAGTCCATCCCAAGAATAAGATCAATATCCGAGTCACCAAGAACAATTGGAGAAGATGAAATCTATAGTCGCCCATCTTGATTGTGGTATCCGAACCACCAAGCTGGAGCTCAACCGTTTACGGAGAAATGACAGCCATGGGTTTAACCAAATGTGAAGAAGTGAATTCATGCTTGGCAAAAACGGTCTTGACATGAAACAATGCGATGCACGGTATCAAATAAGACTTTTGCAGAATAGAGTTAAGCGGAAGGTTACCCATGATCACATCTCAAGAATCCTCTGCTGAGCCGCATTCATCAAGTTCACCTTTGCATGCTTGGATTATGCTTGACCACCGCATTGCTTGAAGACCTCACGGGGAGGAGGAGGAAGGCGCCTTTGGTTATGGCATTTGTTCGCATAGTGACCTTCTGCTGGCACTTGTTGCAGTCACCTCTGAGAGCGGACGGTGATAAGGAGCATTTGACTTTGGAGCTTGAGGCTAAGACTTGTTCTCAGTAGCTTGGGTTGGGTGGGTGGGAAGATCCACGACCACCGAGTTCTTCTGGATAAGGCCGACGGAACGGAGGAGGAGGAAGGTAGAACTTTTGCTGCTTTGCGCCACTTGAGAGGAGGAAGAAGACTGAATCGCATCCTGATTCTCTTCTTTGAAGCCTCACACTTGAGCTGAGCACCTTCTAGCTTGAGTGCCATATTATAGAATTGATCAAACCGAGTAGGCTCGAAAGAACAAGAGATAACTGCAGATCCTCTCAAGGCCACCTCTGAATCGATAGATCATACTTTTCTCATCAGAACGTCTTGTTTAGCAAATCGAGCAAGTTTACAAATCTGTATGTTGTATTCAGACCTCGACATGTTCCTTGCTTGAGATTGCGAACTCCTCACGCTTGCTCTCAACAACACCGGTAGGAATGTGGTGAGCTTTAAAGTCCCGCAAATCAGTCCAAGTAATCACTCGACCACCTCTAGAATCCTTGTATTGTTGGAACCAATCAGCTGCCTCGATCCTTGAGCTGAAAAGACGCGAACTTGACGTAGTCCTCGTGTCCGACATTGCTGCATTCAAAATGCTTGTTGATATCCACGAGCCAATCGTCGGCGTCGTGGCCTCGCACAAGATGGTGAAAGACTTTGGCTGGTTGGCAAGGAACTGGTTGAGTGTAGGAAATCGTGGTGATGATAGAACTGCCCTTGACCTTGATTTCCTTGGTTGCCTTGGCCTTGGTTACGCTCTTGCATCAATTGGATCAACAAGCGAAGTTGGCGTTAGTGGTTGCCATCAAAGTTTGCCATGCCTCCGGAGGCGGAGGTGGAGGTGGAGGGTTCGCTGACTCCCATCACTGCGTTCCGGATTACGGCGTTGGTGGAGCCATCTGAAGAGGGTGACATCCGTTAGCATCTTGATAGAGCAGATAGACAAGTTGAATCAACGGATAGAAATTGCAACATATAGTCTTCACAATAAACATTGAACAGGATGAGCGAATGAATTCCAAAGTAAACATCCGTCCATTAAGGTGAGAAGCCACTTGATAAGAGTTATTGATGAATGAAAATAAAAACAAGGTATGAATGGAACAAATAAGTGGTAAGGATTACCCAATCACAAACCAAATATCTGCGGAAGAAATGCTAGAGCTACTTGAATCCCACCTATAAACTCCCTAAACTTTCCTGTTATGCAATCGGTGTTGGGGATACAGGGAGCAATATATATATCTCACCCAAGCTAACAATCCCTACATCCAGTTGTATCCATCCTTCAACACATAACCAAGAAACCTTCGAAATCGTGTACCTCAACCTTGAAAAGCATCCGTTATACGAGTCATGGCAATACTCCGTACTCACCACAAGATCTTTGGGTTAGCGGGTTATCTCACCAACCGATCGCATAAAAGAGTTTTTCGATGTCGGCACTAAACTCGGGTATTCGAATCGCAACGATAAAATTATGACGACAACACCTCGGAGCTCAACTCCCGGACACCGCCACAACCCCTAAATGTCGAGGCAACCAAGACAATGTTGTCATCATAAGAATATCGAACGATCCCAAGATACCAGCGTGATCCTAAAAAAAATTTAGTGAAATTTGAGAAGAGAAGAGTCAAAACTCTACGTCGGGATACCTCACCGAAGGTCGAAGGACCGGGAGTAAAAAGAATTCCTAAACTCTCCGATATATATAATCCTAAATGACTCAAAACATTTTTCTAGACACAACTCGGCCACTAAAAGCGATCAAGCGTTGGGGGCTCCTAAGGTCGGGATGGCTCGATTACCAACTTGTAACGCCCTCGATGCGGCTATAGCTCCCGTGTCGAAGCACGACTTAGAGGCATAACCGCATTGAAAGCAATGTCGCAAGTGAGGTAATCTTCGCACAATCCATGTAATACATAAGGAAAAGATACATAGTTGGCTTACGATGCCACTTCACACAATTACATGAATAAAGCATTACATCATCCAGATACAATCAAGGTCCGACTACGGAACCAAAATAAAAGAAGAACCCCAAATGCGACACAAATCCCCGATCGCTCCAACTGGGCTCCACTACTAATCGTCCGGAAAGGAAACATAGTATCGACCAAGGGCCTCATCATATTCCCACTTCAGCTCGGTTGTGCCATCAGCGTTGGCATCGCCGGTACACGTGATCTGCTTTTGGTAGAATCATGAGCCACGAGGACTCAACAATCTCACACCCGCGAGATCAAAACTATTTAAGCTTAAGGGAAGGCTGGTGTCAAAAGGAGGAGCTGCTGCAAGCGCTAGCATATATGGTGGCTACATCGCAAAAGAGAGCGAGAAGAGAAGCAAGGCGCGGTCGTGAAACTATTAGTGATCAAGAAGTGATCCGGCTACTTACGTCAAGCATAACTCCAACATCGTGTTCACTTCCGGACTCCGCGAGAAGAGACCATCACGGTTACATACACGGTTGGTGTATTTTAATTAAGGTCAACTTCGGTTTTCTACAACCGACATTAACAAATTCCCATCTGCCTCATAACCGCGGGCACGGCTTTGAAAGATAATACCTGCGGGGTGTCCCAACAAGCCCATCACAAGCTCTCACGGTCATCGAAGGAATAAACCTTCACCCAAGACACACCGATCGACTCGGTATCCCTAGTACATCAAGACATTTCGACAATGGTAAAACTAAACCAGCAAAGCCGCCCGATTGTGTCGACAAATCCCGATAGGAGCTGCACATATCTCGTTCTCGTGGCACATCCGGATAAGTCAAGCTACGAGTAAAACCAGCCTCGAGTTTCCCGTGGTGGCCCCAAGAAGTTGCTCGGTTCGACCAACACTCGAAGGAGCACCGGCGGGGGCTCAAATAAAGATGACCCTCGGGCTCGCGAAAACCCAAGGGAAAAAGGGTATAGGTGGCAAATGGTAAAACCAAGGTTGGGCCTTCTTTGGAGGAGTTTTATTCAAAGCGTCTTGTCAAGGGGTCCCATAAATCACCCGACCGTGTAAGGAACGCAAAATCAAGGAACATAACACCGGTATGACGGAAACTAGGGTGGCAAGAGTGGAACAAAACACCGGGCATAAGGCCGAGCCTTCCACCCTTTACCAAGTATATAGATGCATTAATTAAAACAATAGATATTGTGATATCCCAAAATATCCGTGTTCCAACAAGGAACAAACTTCATCTTCACCTGCAACTAACAACGCTATAAGAGGGGCTGAGCAAAGCGGTTACATAGCCAATCAACGGTTTGCTAGGACATGGATGGTTAGAGGTTGACATGGCAATATGGGTGGCATGATATAGCAAGTGGTAGGTATCGCAGCATAGGCATAGCAAAAGAGCGAGCATCTAGCAAGCAAAGATAGAAGTGATTTCGAAGGTATGGTCATCTTGCCTGTAAGGTTCTCAGAGTTGTCGAAGGGTTGATCTTCGTAGGCGTTCTCAACAGGCTCCTCGTTCACGTACTCGTCTCCCGGCTCTACCCAAAGCAAGAACACAAGCAACGGAACCACAATCAAACAAGGAACATATGCACAAGCAATATGATGCAATACATGACATGCTATGCGGGATGTGACATGCTATGCATATGTATGCTCGGAAGGAAAATGATGAACTGGCATCAACTTGGCAAACCAAGTATGCCGCTGGAAAGATGAGATGATTTCGGTTGAAATCGATATAAAGATCACCGAATCGGATGCACGGTTTGCAAATGACAAGCAAAACAAGAATGACGCAAATCTGCGTTTAACAGCCCGATGCTACTTAGCACGCAACACGAAACTATGCTACAGCACCCCAACATAAAAACAAAGCATATGGCAGCGAACTACAGGAGATGCTTAACAATAGAGGAACACTGAGCTACGGCTAAATCACATCATAACATGTTCAAACAAGCATGGTGAAAGTGCTCAAAATATCAGGTTCACAGACTTAGTGAAAATACTAACATGGCAGGAATTAACATCAGGAAGGCATGTTTAGAGCAAGCAAACAACATGCTACAGGAACTTATAATAGCAAACCAAGGCATGACATGATTCTACTCAAAGCATATTTCAATAGTCCCTTACTGACCATAAGCCAAAAAGGACCTTAAGAAATGATGGCACCCATGTAAACATTGCAAGTTTTATTACAGATTTCAGACTTCGTGAAATATCAGGACATGGCAAAAACAGATTCAACATGGCATGTTCGTGAGCTCGATGCACTCACTACAGAGCATATCAAGATAAAATAAGCATACAGCCATCAAGAAGACATGGCATAGGAACTATACATGGCAAGAACAACATCATAGCATACACGGATCAACTACACCGACCTCGTGAAAATTGAATCTCACGCAAACAGTCTGCCAGGAAACATTTTCAAGCAAAAGTAGAGCACGAAAATGACATGCTAGACTACTCCATAAATACCAACAAAGGCATGGATGGAAAGAGCAAACCCATATGTTCAAAACACCCTTACTGATCATGCTCAAAAAGGGCATGGATCTCTCTGAAACGACATGAACATATGGCATGAAATTAACAGCAGGACAAGACTTAGTGAAAACACTAAGTCCCTGAAATCAGGAATAACATCATCCCTACTTTGCATGCTTGTTCTAGTCAACACATAGCTCACAAAAA
Source organism: Aegilops speltoides (assembly GCA_021437245.1). Lineage (NCBI taxonomy): Eukaryota > Viridiplantae > Streptophyta > Magnoliopsida > Poales > Poaceae > Aegilops > Aegilops speltoides. The sequence continues at coordinate 13,712 of JAHHZJ010000620.1, read as the reverse complement.
TACATAGCAAACACCCTGAAAAGATGGCATGGCAAAGTTCAACTCACTTGTAGGACTCAAGTTCATAGGATGCACACATAATTCATGGCAAAAATGACAAAAGAGCTCGAACTGATAAGATTCTGAAACTAACGATCTGAAGCTATCTTCCAACAGCATTTCGGGCATCAAGATGAGCTCAAATGCAAATGATGCAATGGAATGAAATGATGTACTCTTCGAGACGAACATTTTGACATATTATACGCCTAAAACGGAGCCACGGTTGCAGAGATGTGAAGCGTTGAAATTTGCACGAAATTATGACAGATTTGGGACTTAGACGAATTTTGGGGGGGGGAAGAAGTCAACCTTGGGAACAAATGGATCTGGATCGGGTTCGCCGGAGGTTGCCGGCGGGGCTGCTCGCCGGAGGAGCTCCGGCCGGAGGGAGGACGGTCGCCGGCGGGCGGCGAGGCCGGCGGCGGGCGCAGGCGATCGGCATGAGGCGGCCATGGCAGCGGCAGCAAGGCGCGTGGAGACCAGCGGCAGCGCGGCTCGGCATGGGCGGCGCGGCGGCAAGGAGGCCCGGCGGAGGCGGCAGAGGAGGCGGCAGCTGGCGGCCCGGCGGCGGGCGCGGAGACCAGGTCATGGGGCCCCCTGCAGCCTCGCGGGCCCATGGGTCAGCGGCGATGTGGTATGAGCTGCCCACGTGTGGCCGGCGCTGAATCGTCCGGCGTCATGGCGGACGTGTCCGGCCGCCCGGATTTCGTCCGGCGGCGCGATGGGAGCGGGGAGACTAGGGTTTGCCCGGATTTTTTTTGGGGAGGGGTCTATATATAGGCATAGAGGGAGCTAGGAGAGTCCAAATGGGGTGTAGTTTTCGCCCACACGATCGTGATCGAACGACCGAGGGCATGGAGGGGAGTTAGATGGGTTATTGGGCTGTTTTGGAGGGGTGTTGGGCTGCAACTTAAAAGAGGCCTTTGCGAGGGCGCGGTTAACCGTTGGAGTATCAAACGAGCTCCAAATGACCCGAAACTTGACAGGTGGTCTACCGGTGCTATACCAGGGCCACTTGGCAAGGCTCGTCCATTCCGAGAATGTTCAACACCCGCACACGGAAAAAGGACAAGAGGGGACGCCGGGAACATAGGAGTGTCGGATTGCAAAGCAGACAACGGGAATATGCTCGGAATCATGAGACGAACACGTATGCAAATGAGATGCACATGATGACATGATATGAGATGCATGACATGAACAAAATGCAAAATGAAAACAAAACCCAACCACGGAGGAAATATCATAGCACATATCCGAAAATGGCAAGAGTTGGAGTTACAAATATGGAAAGATACATCCGGGTGTTACATTAGAAAACATATATTTTTTTCATTATTTGTTCATTTTTTAAAGAAGTGAACTTCATTTGGTTTTGTGAATTACACATGCATATGTACTTTTAAAGTTCAGTAAGTTAGGTTTCGTGCATGACTATGAGAATCTAGAATTTTTTTTGCTAGGAGTCTCACCTGTGTGTGTCCAGAGTTTGCACTCACATTCGTAGACACCTTTCTCTTCATCGGCGACCACTTGGAAATTATGCCTTGCCCAGTCAAATGCATCCAATCTGTTGTAGTGGTGTACGAGATACTTTGTCGGGTTCTCGTGGCACCGTTCGCTCAAATGCAATTACTACGGTAGAGTGTTTCTTTGAAATCTGCAAACACTGCCTCAGATACACTTTTGATAGCTGAACTTGAAGCCAAACTTTGTTGTTGTTTTTACCTCTGACTGCATGATCACAAATGCACTGTTACAATCCAAAGAAATGAAAAAATTGTTTGTTTTTGTAGTCATATTTTTAAGCAGTTTTTGATTGACATTTTGTTTACCTCATTTGCTACTGTCTCTGCGTGCTGACGACCTTCTGATGCAATGCACTTGTCCACCTGCTGAGCAAATAGATGGAGATCATGTTTCTCCCTGACAAAATTTTTCTTCAGTATGCAGTTCATGCTCTCGCTTCTCTGTGTGGAAGTCATCCGAGCATAGAAAAATTCCCTGTAGTAAGCTGAGATCCACTCGTGCCTATCATCCCACAGTGAATTCATCACTTCGTCGTCTTGCAAGTTGTACCTCTGAATGAGGTTCTTCCATGCACGTTCAAATTCTGACGGCATTAGTGGGTGGTTCAGCACTGCATTGAGTTCGTCCTTGAGCTTCTCGTGCGCCTTATACAGCAAGGCGAGGTGGTCCTTGTACTTCTTCATGATATGCCACCGACACAGCTTATGCAGAGTTTGTGGGAGGATAGTTTTTAATGCTTCCTTCATTGAAGAACACTGGTCTGAGAAGAGACAAACAGTGTTTTTTATTAAGTTGTTTGTGTGTTTGCAAGATAGATGGAATATAAGTGCACAAAACAAAACAAAACGTAAGTATGCAGGTGTTTTTTATTGTTTGTACCTGTGAGCATGCAGATTGGCGGCTTGTTGTTCATACACCTCAGAAAGGTTTTGAAAACCCACTCAAATGATGGTATTGTTTTTCTCGCACGAGTGCAACAGCAAATATGGTGCTCTGTAGATGATGGTTCACCCCCACAAACACTCCCAGCGGCATGTGGAATTTGTTAGTTTTATACGTCGTGTCAAATGTAACGCAGTCTCCAAAATCTGCATATGATCCTCTGCAACTTGCGTTAGCCCAAAAGACGTGTCTTACACGGTTATCTGCATCAATGTCATAATCATAGAAGAACTTTGGGTTTATCTTTTGCATTTTCTCGAAGAAATTCAAGTTTCTTGGCATCATCTTGAGACTCTTCTTTGGCAAACTTACATCTTCTGCATTTTCAGAGACAATGCAAACTTATCTCACCAAACAGGAATAATTACAGCATGAATGCTCAAGAGATATGCTCATTATGTGCTTACTGTTTACCCAGTCATGCTAGTATGTCCCATGTCTTTGCAGACCACGGACATCTGCGACAGCGTCGACATCATCTGAGCATGTGTGTGGTTGTCCAGTTGCATGTCTTTCACTAACCGATCTATCAAAGGATCGTCTTTTTTGTGCGATCGCATGTGCAAAGCATCCCGGGGCTTTCCAGCATCTTGTGATTGTGGTTGAGTTGAACCATTTCTATCACAAATTTGCCATCCTTCCTTTTTTTGACTCTAATCTTTGCATTGCAGCCAATCCTTTTTGATGTCTTCTGACGTACCCGGTGATAATCTGACACAGCCTGCTTGTGGACCCCTTCTCTTGAGCAGACAATGTAGGCATTTGTCATGTGTTTTGCCCTCTTGCGTATACCAAACCCTGCACATCTTGCATAATTGTTGTAGAAGTCCCATGCCTTGTCGTACGTGGTGAATTTCATTCCAGCAGCAGGTACGAGGTTCAGCGGCATGTTTTTATCCTGCATTAATTGAAATGCTATATGAGAAAATTTGTTCGCTCGCTTTTTTGAATCTGAGGAGTGCATACGAGTTTAATAAAGCATTTGCAATGTTCCTAGCCAAAGCTCACAAGAAATATCGGTGTGCCTTTGCAATGTTATCTGAATGGATCGCAACTATTTATTTTTTGGCACCATAAACTTACATGTGTGTAGAGTCGTTAAGCCTCATGGTGTTTGCAGCTCATTGGGTTGTATTGGACATGGCGGGGTTATAGCAGATGTGTGTAGTTGAGGATCTCGCGGCGGTAACAGTGGGGAGGATTTGTACCTGCTGTTTACTTTTGACCGAGGCACCGTTGGTGGCCGCAGCGTCGAAGTTGATGCGGCAGGTCTGGTTGGAGCTCTGTTTTTCGGTGCAGTAGGTGGACGCTGAGCTCTGTTTTGGGGTGCGTTAGGTGGATGTGGTGGTAATCCAGTGTTGTGACGATGTCTCGGTGGATTGGTTTGAAAATTTTGGAGCAGTGGCACATCATCATAGACATAATCATCATCTGCTGCAACATCGTGTTCAACTGCGTCATCATTGTCTGTTCGGACATGTTGTCCAAACGTAGTGAACTCGTGCTTATACTCTGGGTTGAGAACTGTTATCGGCTCATCTTCATCGTCATCGTCTTCATCATCGCGTTGGTGAGTGCCTTCCCAGACGAATGTGACATCATCGTCATCTTCAACTACATCTTCTTCCTGGGAAAAATCTTCTTGTGGAGAGTACTGCACCCTGTTTGTCGTCGTGAAGAATCCACGAGGAATCTCAGGGGTAACCCAGACTAGTATCTCTTTGGAGGAATATCCACTCTTCCGAAAGTTGTTGTTCTCGATCTTTATCAATTATCGTGACATTTTGTATCTGCCGAACGTCATCTCCGCACACAAAATGACCGAGCTGCATTGTCGGGTTAAATGAATGAATCATGCAAACCGCAATGTGTTCAAAATGGTATTGCCAAGCATTGCATGGTGACGCATCACCCATAAGGTGAATCAAGCAACCGCCTTTGCATCATTATCTGTAATGAACCTATACAAGCGCATCGCATTTTCCCCACAACAAATGAAGCAACCGCACTGCATAGGTTTTGTATTGCATAATCGCGTGATGTACTGCTTGTACTGCTTTGTCTATGATAACTACACTGAGATGGTTGAGGAAGTGTACTGCTTACCTCGTGATGCAGTGATTCCTTGCGTTCTGAGGAAGTTCCTTCTCGTCCGCAGACAACTTTCACGTTCGCCGTGCAGTCCACTTGCCCTTCGTGTTCATGGGCGGTCTGGACGTTGCTCAAGGTGAACGGGGAAGGAGTATTTGCTCTGAAGGTCGATGCAGACTTATTCCAAGAAGCTACCGTGGATGAAGCAACCTTGCGCACACTCCTCCTTACTCGAATTGGTTTGATGTCGAGGCAGCACTAATCCACATCTGATGAAGTACAGCTAATTGCAGGCCCGGAGGAGTTCGGTGGCGGCGCTACCGAGCTGCTACCGTGGAAGAAGGCCGATAGGCTGGTGTTGCTCGGTGCCTGCTGCGGAAGAAGGCCGAGAGGCGACGGGCGGCGTCGCTGCCTGGCCGTCACCGCGGAAGAAGGCCGGGAGGGGAGGGGCGGCGTCGCTGCCGGCCGCTGCCGCAGAAGAAGGCCGGGAGGGGAAGGGCGGCATCGCTCCAAGGCCGCCGCCAGGAGAAACCGGGAGGAGGGCATCATCGCTCCAAAGCCGCCGCCCATGAAGAAGGCCGGAGGGAGGGGGCGGCGTCATTGAGGCGGCCGCCATGAAGAAGGCCGGAGGAAGGGGCGGCGCGATCTTGGTGGTGTGCAGAATAACGCGTTTTGGTGTGCGGAATAAGGTCTTAAGGGGTGTTATCATAATAGACACACCCTATATATATATATGTATATGTATATATATATAGCATGTTGAAACTCACAACAAAGATTGATGCCCCCTTTTACATCTGATTTACAAATGCCATTATCTCGGGTTCAAATAGATGAATGCACTTCCTATGAATTCGAATCTTCGAAACCCCTTTATGTTGAATTCACATGTATTCTATTTTGTAGCTATCAATTTGGAGTGTATCCATGCAAGTGACAAATGTATAAAGTGCTTCACACTAACAACATGGAGTGCACAATTAATGTTTATATTTGAATTGCAAAAGCATCCATTGCCTGTATTTCAAACCGCTCTCACTCTATGGATCGATAATATGAAATAAACACATGCACATGCTTGAATTCAATAGAGTATGGGTGTCTGGGAGACCGATTTTCGTCCATACGCAATTTGCAAAATTCATGATCTCATCCAAAATAATGATGCCATTTATATTTTAATTTAATGCATAGAACCGCCTTTTACACATAGATGCACTATGCCTCGGCCCGTTCTCACAAACGCATTATATCTCTGTCTATCTAACGCATAAGTGCACACACTTTATATGCATCGGCATTTCTCTTTCACACATGCTCACAATCTCTCTCGTGGTGTCGGGGTGTCTCACGCATGCTCTCTCTCTCTCTCTCTCTCTCTCGACTACTATGTACCACTCTTTTCACTAATCTCGGTTGGAAAACACTATTTCTATCACATGCATATATACACACACACGGTCTCTACTAGACCTCTATACTACACATATATGTGCCTCGTGTCTCCCTTACGCACATTATCTTTAGGCCTCTCTACACATTGCCCCCCTGCACACACCTCTCTCTTAGTAGTTGGCGATATGATTTCATCGTATCATTCGATAGTATATCCACGATCGTTAGGCTGGATGGTAATCTGAGGCAAAGTTTTACCCTAGTTCGGACCCTTGCGGTTGAAGAAAGAGCCTACTCTGATACATCAGATATTAGTGATAGGGGTGTGTACAAAGTCCACATGAATACCGGGCATTGTGTGTGTGTGTATACTATCGATTTAACTAGCCCCCAAGCTTCCATAACATCTTTGGGGCCTAGGGTTACAAATCATATATAGTCGGCTTATCACCGGTGGGAATAGAGTCCTCCGACTGTAGCTTCGTGTTGTACGCCGAGTCCTCCACATGGGTCTTCGTATAACGCGTCTCGATCCAACCTATATGTGGCGCAGGATGGAACCGACCCATGAGTCTTCATGTTGACCCACCACAACTAGAAATGATGTGCCCACCACACCACACACGCAATCGGCCACTAAGAAAATAAGCATATACAATAGTACAATGTTATACATGAAAGTTAATTGCATGGTGCATCCAAAAATATTTGCTCTGCATTGTGAATGTTTATATATTCTCCTAAATTATTAGTCACGGGAAAGAGAAACGAAGGGCATATCTCTCCTTGTCTCCACCGGACACCCCCTCTTTCTACACCACTCTCACGTACGCACACAAACTATCTCTCGGCCCTCTAAAAGTATGCATGCCCACGACACATTCAAGCGTGATGGTCAATGTATTTCAAGCTAAAGCACTATACGGTCACTGGACTTCAGAATATGCTCATTATGGTCATCGTATACATTCTCCTTGTGATCATATGGTATCTAGCTCACGATACGTCTCCATATTTTGTTGATGACACTGATGGACTTTGCATCTGATGCGTGCTCTGTATTTTGTTGACGACACTTACGATCATTGTATTTGAAGCGAAAACATGATATGCTCACTGGACTGCAGAATAAGCTCATCACGGTCACCACATACATTTTGTCGTGCTAACCAACATGTGGTTGGATGGTTAGGAGGACAGTGGTTGCTCGCATATATCTTGTGTTAATTTCAGTATTTTCTGGCGATGTGCGTTCAGTGGGAGGAGACGTTCCACTCGACTACGAGGCACCTATGGTGACTTCATAAAATCTCAAGATCATATGCTGGCCCACTCTCTCGAAGGTTCACATAGGGGTAGGGTCCGCGTGTGTGCGCTTATAGCGGTGAGTGCTTGCGCATATATATGAGCCCTTGCGTCTGTACCGTGTCAAACAAATACATGTCATGATTATACGGTCACTGGCCTCACCAGTACAACTCCGTATTTTGTTGATGACACAATCAATTGACCAGTCAAACGTTCCACGCGGCGCAACTAGTGTTGCATCATCGGGGCGCATAACCGTGGGGCCCACCTGTCAGCCCGTATATGAAAGAAAGAAATGGTAGTTTGAGTCTGTACTATGTTAATAAAATAGGAGTACATTTTAGGGTGATCATACGGTCACCGCTCACCATACAGCTCCGTAATTTGTTGATAACACGATCAATCGACCACCAAATGGTCCACATTCAGCAACAAGACATTACCATAGGGCCCACCCGTTAGCGCCAGATATGAAGGACAAAAATTAGTGGTCCGCGGGTATTCTAAGTCGCGAGACCTCTGGTTGGCGCCGCGGTGGGGACGTTGATTGGGCGGTGGGGTGGGGATCGCGGAGAAAAAAGCTTGGCGGGGGGGCCTAGAGGATGGTTGGTCGCGCGGACCGGCGGTGGGGAGTGGTTTCGGGAGGGCGGGCGGCGGGGCGGCGGTTCGGCGGTGGCGGCGGCGGCTCGGGGTGGAGTTTGATGATAAACTGGAGGCCCTTTATTTCAGATCCAACGGCTGGAAAATCTAATGACCAGAGATGAAAAATTCAATCGACTAACGTGTAGCCTCACCTCGCACATACACATGCACGCATGCAAGACCTGCATGCATGCAGGCATGCAGCACTGACACATACACATAACATACACACACACACACGCACGTAGGCATGCAACACTGACACGTACACATGCACTCACGAACACACGCACGTACGCACCCACGCATGTAACACTGAAACGTACCCTTGCACGCACGCAACACTCGCCTCCATGCACACAACACACGACGCAAGAGACACGCTCAACCTATACGTGCATGCACCCTTTGTTAATGACATGGATTGTTACGGGTATTAATCAATCTTATCTGTGATAAGCAGAACATTGATGTTTGCAGCGGTCTTTATGAATCACAACGTATCGAACGGGCTATCAACATAGTAGGCTTATCTACATGAAAAGATGACGACACTCAATGAAAAATCATCTGCTTATGAAATGCCCGCTCGACCGCCTCGCCCACCAAAGGTTCCACTCTTTGCGGCGCTGCTGCGTTGGGTCAGCGACATGCGGCCATGTACCCAAAGAGCCCACACGCTGGTGGAAGAACGGCGCGGTGTCCTAGGTCGAGTCGAGGGCGCTACTCATGCGCAGACGCCTTGCTGAACACGCCTCCTGACGATTCAAACGCCTCCATGAAACCCGCCCGTGTGGAAGCCGAGAAACCCACTCTGGACACACGTCCGTTCATGACCGGGCCGGCATTAAACGCAACGCCGGTCGAGCTCCTCCCGTCCGCCGTCTATTTAATCTCCTATTTAAACGAGGCCAAACACCGGCCAAGAATCGTACACCTCCGCCGCTCCCCTATCTCCTCCTTCACCATTTTGTCCACTCTTACAATGGCTTATGAAGAGTAGTTATTCCGCATCAAGCCGGCTGGGTAGCCTGCTGATACGAAGCTATGCAGCTCGCCGATCCACCTTCCTCCCCACCCGACGGAGCCACTTGCCACCCCAAGCCGGGCGCTGCGGTTCAAGAACTCGCCGCTCGAGCCAGCTCGACGAGGAGCGGCGCGGCGGCGTCGTTCTGCCGTCCACGCCGTTGCCTCGCATCGCGTCTCCCATTTCTATGGCCGAGACTCCCATGCCGGGCGGCCGTGCCATGCAAGCAGCGGCGTAAGTCGGGCGACGGAGAGCGACGAGTCGGTGGCTGCGCGCCTCGCGTCTGCTGCCATCATCAAGGAGAAGTAAATCAGGGAGACCGCCACCGCTGGTCCCATGAAGGCCACCGCGAGGCGACGCGGCATACACCGCAGTGTCTTGCCGGATCCTTTATTGCAAGGACCTTCGTCGACCCGCATCAGCTCCACTCGAAGAGGGGAATGTTAGGATGAACTCGAGCCGGTGTCGGCGATGGCGAAGTAGTGGCCGTGATGAACTCGAACCGTGCCGCCAACATCACCTTCGCATCAGCCAATGATATCGATTAGGCGGTGGAAGCGAGCCGCCCTTTGCGCCAAGCATATACCTCCGGGGCTCCGGCAGTCCGTGATCGTCTTCGCGGACATGAGGAATGTAAATCGATCGGCGGCGACCATTTAGGCCAGGTATTATATACTGTGTTTTCCGTAACTAGCACCGCGTAGTTCATTTGAATGTAATGAAATCCATCATGTTTGTATGAAAATCTGGTATTTTATATGATTTCGTCGTTGTTTATATGAAATATCGGTTTTTCTCGTGTTTGCGTGAATTTCGTCCGGTTGGTTGAGTTGTTGTCATAATGTGTGGCTACGGTTGGATGGCGAATTTATGGTCGCCGATCGGTCTGCGGGTGGCTCGGGCGGCGTGGTGGGACAAAAAAACACAGCCCGTGCGAGCTCGTCTCCAACGTGCGCGCTGGAGGATGCATGAGCACCCGAGCCATTCCTCATTCATCGGTGGCAAAGGCACTGGTGGACAAAAGGGTCGCCAATATTTTGGCTACCCCGCAAGATCCAAACAGCCCTCCCAACAAATTCAAATCCTCGTTCGCCGTGGAATTTTGCCATGTGTTGTTTTGATGGACTAGCAAGATGCCCGCATTGCATGGAACATCAAGATGCATTTTTACAAACTCCCGCATGCATGCAAGGGATAATTAATGTCCTCCTTTGTTAGTACTACGAGGCAAGCACCATCAATATTGCATCGATTAGTGTTAGTGTCCTTGTATATCTGCAAATTGTAATTTTGATAGTGGCCCCTTGTATATAAAAATGGAGGGAGAAAGATGAGAGATAAGTCGAGGAGGAGGGGGCGTGGTGGTGACTGTGGTCGGATCAAGGAGGCATGGGGATGGACACAGATTATGTCTAGGTTTGTATCTCTCTCTCACACACACGTGGGTGGGGGCGCAGACGAAGAGAAGAGGTGCACGCATGGCGCACGTACTCTGTCTTTTCCCAGCCACACCGCTGGTACACGGTGGAGCTCATTTCTTACTGAAAAGGCATCCCACGTGGTAATTTGACACATGTACTAGTTGTCCACTTGGTGGAGGGAGGATCGCCTACCACGGGTGAACAAACAAATTGTGACTTGATGTGTTATGTTAAAAAGAGGCAAACCATGTGGGGCCTACCTTAGAGGCAAGGCTCTATACACCGGAGTACTTTTGATGTGTCCTCAACTCATGAGAACAAGGAGAAGCTTGCTTAGTACACCGTCTCCCCCGCCCACGGGCGCGGTGGCTCGTAGGATGAGGTGAAGCTTGCTTACGAGTAGTAGTAGTAGTAGTAGTAGTAGTATACGCCATATGCTCGCTCCCTCGCCCCCGCGCACGGTGGCTCGCAGGACGAGGAGAAAATTTTACTACTCGCTCTGTTTACTCCTCGTCCCTACTACCTTGGCTAGAGAGATTATCATATTGTTTGGAATATATATGTCCTTTAGTACTCCCTCCATTTACTTATACAAGGCCACTATAGAAAATACATTTTGCATCTAGACAAGGCCACAAATAGTAATCGAGACAAAAGTTACTACTCCCTCCTTTCCAGTTTATGGCTCAATTTCAAAATCTCTCCAACCAAGGTAGACGGTGAGTGGTCAAATTAATTTCGTAGTTTGCACAAGTAATTAGTATGCTCGTTTTTCTCAAGAAGTTATGTTTACCAAGGCATTAATTAGAACGAATGCATGAATGACCACTAAATTTCCATGAACTTCTACATGCATTGGTGAGTTTCCTCTTGACACTGCTTGCATCGGGTGATCTAACGCACCTCGAAATCCAACATGTAATGGTACTACTACTACTAATAGTAGAACTGAGACTTATCAAACGGAAAAACAAATGTTTTTTGGATGAACCCTATAAACCCTAGTGGGTACGTACTCCGTAAAATCAGATTTTTCCAAAACTAAGTCGCTCCCTTTCATGAATTCTGTAGTATACTCCTCCTCAACGCTCCCTTTCATGAATTCTGTACTTCCTGTCGCCGACATGTGGGACATATAGCAACTGGGTCAACGTGTCAAGCACCAAATAACAGTGCAGAACAGCAGGGGGGACGTCAAATCACAATGAGCAATGAGACGTCAAATCACAATGCCGCACCTTCCCAGACGGATGAAGCAACCATTATTTCACACTTCGGTTCGCCATCGTCTCAAACCACGTAGTATTGCTTCTACCTCAAGAGGGACACGTGCATCGCCTTGGTACATTATGACACGTGGGACCGCATGACAGGCCATGCTCCCCCGCCGATCGCTCGGTAAAATCACCTCATTTTTACTATACTTCCTCCGTATCGGTTTACATGGCATGCATGTCGTTCTAGGTTGAGAATTTAACTGGCTATATATGTGATGAACATCACTCTATCCTTTTAAAAAATGTATACTTTTGTACAAGAGTAGTATCGATGGATTACGCCATGGAGCAAAAATTGAAATAAAAAAACGGTGGTACATATAGAGAGCACTAAATCGCCAAATTATGCATATAGTACTATTAAAAAGCTAGTACATGCTTAAATGGGGTGCTAAATTCTATTAAAGAAATACTAGTAGTATGTACATACCGAAGAGTTAAAGTAACGAGAAGAAACATAACATAGTTCTGCTGGGGGCTCAGCATAACACACCCCTCAAATTAAACTAAGCACACCTGAAATTAAACTATGCAACTAATCCGGTAGACACTGCATTAGAACCACCATGAGCAACGACACTGACACCTTACTCACTCGGAGTCCTCGTCCACGTCCTCAACTTCGGCCTTGTCCCTCTTCCCCTTGGCCGATACTTCTTTGCTTGAACCGCACACTTGGCTCTTGCTCTTCATCCAACCCTTGTAGGTATTGAAACAAAGGTAGCCATCCATTGCAGCGTAGTCGATGTGGTCTATATGTCAGGACCCCGACTCAATGTCACATCGATCTAGCCTGTAACACATCATATCACTTTGCGGCCTCACGCACGGTATCCCAACGGGTGTCGCCTTACCTTGGCCCGGACCGCTTAAGCCTTTTGGCACACGATATGATAGTGTCGCTAGCATCCATATGAAAAGGAGCCCGGCTGACATGACTAGTCGTAAACCCAAAGTGGCACAGACTTACAGGACAGCATCCATGACCAAAGATCGAACGTGTCGACCCAACAAAGAAGTAAGTTCCGGCTGTAGCATCGGGCTAGCAGGACTCCAGACTCAATGCGTGACATTTCCCGAAGGGATGCATACAGAACGAAGAAGGACACATGCCGCCAGCCTAAGTGTTCCGGAGCAAGAGCAAGCTACCATGGCTCAAAGGAGACACTAGGAGACATTTCCGTAAGAGAGGCTACTAAAGATAAACAACTAGATAGTCGATCCCACACATACCAAGCATTTCAATCATACACACAATATGCTCGATATGTGCAAATACAACAAGGCATCACAACATGACTCTACGACACAAGTACTTTTATTTAAGGCTCGAGAGCCATTCATATCATACACACAAGCACGGGTCACACGACCCACATACAAGTCATACAATCATACAAGCCAACAATGAAGTGTTTTGTCCGAGTACGCATAACTAGTAAAATAAAAGAGGCTTGGGTAAGCCTAGCTATACTACATGGTCCTTCACTTGCTCAGATCACCACCGGGCCTTAGTCTACTCATCGATGTCAACGCTCACGAAGAACCCGCTTGGAGGGGTTTGTGGCATCTTCTAAAAATGTAAATTAAAGCAACATGAGTACAAAGGTACTCGGAAGACTTACATCGACCCTACATACATGCATATTATCAAGAAGGGTTGGTGGGGTTATTGCAGACAAGCCAGCTTTGACTCATGGCTAAGCTATCCTCTGAGACACCAACTTGAAATGGTTTTATGACTCGAGTCCACTACTCATCACTTCAATACACCACCGAGGATCCAACCCGTCTTCCTACGGAGAAGCCATCCTCGGCACTCACGCTTATCTTGAGGCTTTTAGTAGTATCCATTTACTTGTCTATGAACTGTATAGGCAACCAAGTAGTCCTTTATCATGACGCCGCTATTCAATAGATGATGTTAACCTGCAGGGTGTACTTCTTCATACACGCTCACCACTTATCGCCGTTTACACGACATGTACTCGGCAACCTTCAAGCGGAAGCCCAACGTGGGTGTCGGCCACGACCTAC
>JAHHZJ010000619.1:0-41413 GCA_021437245.1 Aegilops speltoides | reverse complement strand
CAAATGATTTCCAAACAAAATGTAAAGGAGTGAGTCAGAAATGTAAAGGATCGAGCCGCAAAATGATTCACGCCTACGAATCGGTGGATTGCAAGATGGTCACCATATCTTGTGGGTGTTGGTGTCACTAGCTCCTTCCTCGACACTAGTGAGCGCAAGAAGGAAAAGAGAAGGTTGGGCGAGAAGAGGATGGCGGGACGAGACTCGGCAAAGATGGACGGACCTGACCTGGGTGGTAGAACTCCTGGCCTCGACCGGGTCAAGAGGTCGACAATGACAGAGGTGGCGCTGCTGTGAGAGATGACGCTGCTTGATCGTGACCGAGAGCTTTTGTTGCTTCTCAGTAGGTCATAGAGAAGGAAAGAGAGATGTGTGTGTGTGTGTGTGAGAGAGCAACGGAGATGGATGAAAGCGGGCGAAGAGACAAGGAGAGGGGTGGCCTGGTTGTGCTGTTGGGGAGGCAACAACGTGAGGAGGTAGGCCTCAAGCGTTGGGGACAAGGCAGAGGAGGAAGGGGCACGTCGGGGTGAGGTGGAGCAGCCGCCCGGATCAATAGAGTCCGGACGCGTCCGTGCTGGGGAGGCAACCCGGTGGAGGCCCACGATGGATGGCTCCGACGAGCGTCGGGGAGGCGCAGCAGGAGGCGCCTAGATGGAGGTGGCTCTACCTTGTGCCCGCCACGGGCGAGGTCCCATGAGGAGGTAGGGTGGGAGGCCGATGGCGGCTGGATCGAGCGGCGGGCATTACATGCGGGCGCCAGCCGCCTGTGGACTTGGCCTGTGGATCAGTCGCAGTAAGGGCTATGGCGGCATAGATCGGGCGGCTGGCTCCGGTCAACTGGATTTTGATGGCGGGAAGGTGGTGGTGTGTAGCTCATGCGGCGTAGGAGGACAACGGTGGCGCTGGAGCCCGCCCGACATGGGGATCCGGCAGCTCGCTGGCCCGCCGCATGAGGAAGCGGGAGGAGGCGTGCTGTGGAAGAAGATGGGAGGGAAGGTGCCATGCGCAGATGGGGAAGAGGGTATGGGGGAAGGCAGCATGGCAGATCGAGGTGGGCCATAGGAGAATGCGAGGCGCACCGCTGGCGTGAGGAGAGGAAAGGGAGAGAGAGAGAGAGAGCGGGCTTTGACTCGCCAAGAAGGTGGGTTAAGGGGCGAGGCTGTTTTCGTTCCCGGCGGCATTATCTGTGGTACATGACACGGATCAAAGGCAGCATTAATAAGCGCTTAGGCTGCTGCCGCCTGTTTATTAACCGGGCCGAATAGTTATTCGGATCATGACGCCCTATAA
Source organism: Aegilops speltoides (assembly GCA_021437245.1). NCBI lineage: Eukaryota > Viridiplantae > Streptophyta > Magnoliopsida > Poales > Poaceae > Aegilops > Aegilops speltoides. The sequence goes on along the minus strand of JAHHZJ010000619.1, from coordinate 40,123 downwards.
GACGCGAGCGAGATGTTCTCAACTCCCCGACCCGCAGCGAAACAAAAGGAAAAGCCCAAACAAAAAAGAACCCACGTTCCCCACCTCTCCCATTCTCCCCTGATTCCCAGCTGCAGCCATCCCCACCACCGTGCGCCTCCCATTTCTCCCAATGGCCAGCGCACCTCCCCACTACCGGGTCCAGGCTGGCTCCCATGGGCCGTTGTTGCCATCTTTCTCGGTGCGCCACGCCCACTCCCCCAGATTCCTCCGCCGCTGCGCCACCTGCCTGGATTCCCCACCTTGCGACCTCCCTGAATCCCACACGCCTCGCCGGATCCTGCCGCTCCTCCACACGTCACACTCACGCCTCCACCACCCGACACCTGGTGGAGGCAAGATTTGGGACGGCGCCTGGCTCCCCGCACACGAGCCGCCGTAGCCACTGCGCGCCTCCGCTAGGTCCTGTCACCTTGTCGCATCTGGTCTTCTTGAGTCACCGACCAACTCCTGCGCTATCACCGACCCACTGTACTATTGAGGTGATGTAGCACGGCAGGAGGGTCACCACCTCCACATGCTTCTCTCTCTCCTCATCTCATTCTCCTATTCTCAAGAGAGTTGCATAGGTACAGAGAGATTGGCATCGAGAAGACCCTGCTGGATGCCATGTTCGACCAGAGCGACTATTGCAGTTCACCGTACTTAACAAAAGGCGTTTAAAGGAGATGATGTTGTGTAGTCAATGTTTTATTTGTTGTTATACTCCACCAGAACTAGCTTGAATCTGATTTTTTTTGTACAAATGGTCATCTGCAGGTTACCGAGCATGTCGTTCTCTTGTCGTGCCCATGCTTCAGTCCCTGTACTTTTTTGGATGAGTTTGGTGATGATTTCTGCAGCTACATACGCGACGCCATCATGACCTGCTACACACCTGGGGTTGTATCTAGCAACGTCTCGGGCAGTCATGCTCGGTTGCGCGCGGAGGTGCTACTGCCTGTTAGTGCTACAAGCACACAACGTAAGGATATGGGAAAATTAGAAAACAACAAAGGTTCCCTATTCTTTCTCCACGTACAACCTTCCCTGGCTCCTCTCTTTGACCTTCCCCCAAGCCTTTCCGGTAGCCACGATTGGCGGCTTCCTTGAACCTGCAGTTCTGTTGTGCTTGTACTAATGCGCGATTTATTCGGCTTAAAATATTATTTTGGCGAAGGTCAAGATGTTATGTTGCAGAAGGTCAAGTGTGTATTGTATATGTGTGTGTGTGTGTGTGTTTTAAAAAAATGCATACCTTCATTGCAAAACAATATGTTCATTCTTTGATGTGAGGATGGTTCCCCGTGCAAAATGATTGCAAAAGAAATTTCTATTTCCTTTATAGTGTTGTGTTTTTGTTAGACGAAAAGAAAAGAGAAGTTCAGTTTCTAATGATGACGTGGTACAACATTCAAACAAATTGAAAAACTGTACAGGTTCGCCTACCAAAATGTCCAACATTTCTTGTGGAAAAATTTCACTCTATGTTTTGAACTCACGTGGAGAACTTTATGCTTTTAAGATGTGTGCATTCGTATTTGTGTAAATGCATGTAACACATGAAGTGTATGTGTATTGTTGTGTGTAATTTTCTTGAGTTATAATAGCATGCTAAGTTCATGTTTCAGAAATTATAAGTTCATGTGTACCACATACTCAAGAAATTCATCGAGAAAAGAGGGACCGCTGGGCCATTTCAATCGACTACAAAAATGCCTAAAATGTTGTGAGACAAAAAACAAAACTACATAAGTTATAACATAGTAAGTTCATAAAAAGGGGGAAAACATAATTTTGGTTTGTAAGTTTAACCATTTCTAAAAGATACCTTGAAGTTCAGATTTAAATAATAGGGCGGTTCAATGTTTATTACAAACCTGTAATTTTCCACGTTATTATAGAATAAACCAAGAAGTCCAAAACTAAAAATGGAGCAGTTTGAAATGTTTATAAAAAATGGAGTTTCTACATTTTACTAAAAAATGGAGAAGTTCAAATTTAAAAACATAGAAGTTCAAAATATTTATTCCAAAACCAAGAAGGTCACATTAAAAAAGTAGTAGTTTACAAAGTTTGTAAACATGGATTTGGCCCTTTAATATATGGAAGTTCAAATTTAAAGAAGTGAGCGTTCGATGTTTATTACATAACTAGGACTTTTCCTATACTAATGAATAACACCTAAAAAAGTCCTAATTAAAAAATGAGGTTGTTTGATGTTTATAAAATCTTAGGATTTCGTTACTAAAGATTAAAACCACGGGTTCAATTTAAAAATAGAGTAGTTTAATGCATATTAAAACTCGCTTTTGTTGTTATTATTTAAATAATAGAACCAAGAAGTTCTATTTTTAAAAGAAGAACAATTTTATATTAGTTTGAAAAATCAATTTTTCTAGTTACTATGGAATAAGACCCATATGTTCTATTCAAATAACGAAGATGTTCGATGTTTCTAAGAAAACTCCAATTTTCACATTTCTAAAAAATACACAAAAAAGTTCAAATAGAAAAGTTAGATAGGTCCAATGTCTATAAGAACTCGATATTCTTCCGCTAATTAAAGCAAAATAGAGAGAGGTTCAAAATGATAATTGTGAGAAGCTCATGTTCTACATGGTGTGCTTTCTTATGAGAAAAAGAATAAAATCAAAGTCCAACTTTTTGCTAGAAGTTCAAGTGCTCATTCCAGAAAGTTGGAAAATTTTGTGAGAAAGGTTGAACAAAAAATACGTGACAAAAGTTCAAGGTGAGAACATCGAGAAGTTCAACTACCACACAAATGTGTTTCGATAGGAATATAAGAATAGAAAACAAAAAGCTTAAAGGGTTTGTTGCAAGAAGTTCACGTGTTCTCCCTGAAGTTCAAGATCTCTAGTGCGAGACGCCCAACCTTCAATTACATGTAAAAAATGCATAAAAATGACATCGCTTTTGCCATTTTTCAAACTCGCCACAAACAACAAAAATTTGTAACGTGTGTCTACATGAAAAGATGCTCCTATTCATAAGCTTTCCAAGGGTATATTATATGCTATATTCCGATGAATGGTTTAAAAGTTTTATGTATACCATTAAAAACACATTTTTACGCATTCAAATTTTTTTTGAACCATATATCATTTGCTCAATTCCGGTAAGTGGTTTGGGAGTTACACGAAAAATTTGGGTGTTTTCAACAGCTTTCCATCAGTATATCATTTGCTCAATCATGTAACTGGTTTGGGAGTTACGGGCAAAAAATATCACGTCAGAAATAGAGTGAAGTTCAAATGCATATGCACGAGAAGTTCAACTACTTCACGCTAATGCATTTCCATTCGAGATGAAGGAAGAAATCATGATCTCGTAATTTTCTAATTTACTTCAAAACGGTAGGAAGTATCATTTGTGTAAGTTCAAGTCCTCGGTCGGAGAAAGTTAAAAAATTATCGTGAGAGAGGTTTGTACAAAAGGAATATCATTTGTGTAACAACCGACGATTACGAGGAGAAAATTACAAAAGAAAATACGCCACGTAGTTCAACATGAAAATAAAGGAAGTTCAACTACTACACCGATGAATTTCAGATGAATTTTTTAAACCGCCATGAAGTACTTAAAAATGATCAACACGGAAAGTTATGGTTTACGCAGATTCACAAGATATCACTTGCTCAATTCCGTGAGTAGATGGAGAGCTCTGATTAAAAAGCACGGAAAAACACAATAAAATTCCAAGAGACATGCCGAGAAGGTCAAGTTCTTCACCCTAAGCATTTTTGAAGAATCTGCTTTCGCTATAAAGGCGAATCTAATGATCTCGCCGCTTTCAAAATTACTTGAAAATAGCTCGAATCGATAAAACCATCAACATGAAATTTTTTCACATTTTCCATAATTTTTCAATGGTATATTATCTTCCATTCGATAAAGTTTCTAGAAATTACAAATAAAATATGTTTTTAGCACTTTGAAATTGACTTAAAACCATAAAGAATTGGGAGAAACGATATATACAAAAAGTTTCAAGATTTGTTCAAGGTTTCCAACCCCATATCATTTGCTGCATTTGGACATACTGCTAAAAAATTAGCTCAAAAATACGAACTTGGTGGAACTTGTACCGTTTCCTAAATTACTTTTAAACCATTCAAAACTAGAAAAACATTTCAACATGAAAAGGTAGAGCATTTTCATAAGCTTTCCAACACCATATTATTTGCCTCAATTGTATTAGCCTTTTATAAATGGAATCGAAAATACCAACTCGGCTGTTCGGTTTGCAATTTTTTATGATTTTGCAAATTATTCTTTAACCATAGGGAATTAGAGAAAACTTTCAACATGTGGAAGGACCGATTTTGTAGCAGATTCCAACGCCATATTATTTGCATCATTTTCGATAAACGGTTTAGAAATGTGATCGAAAATACGATTAACGTTTTTTGTATGAAGAAAAAACGGTTTTCAAAACTGCTCTTAAACTGCTTACATTTGGCCAAAAAACTAACTTGGATCATAATACTCGTGTCCATAGCTTTCCAACGGTATATCATAAGCCTCATTTGGGCAATGTCATGAAGTTTAACCTTGTACTCGTGAAGGTCGTAGAACAACTCAGCAAAGAAATTAAAAAACGCAAGTTCATCATGACCCGAGAGCAAAATCCACCAACAAGCGAAGCCTATTTAAAAACAGCATTTAGTTGCTAAAACCATTTGTAGTTTACACTTACATCATATAGAACACAACTAACTAGAATAATTCGCAGGGGGAGACACAGATGCGAAGATAGCCCGAAGGCCGAGTTCCTTCAGAGCGAAGTTCAGGGTGTAACTCTGAAGTTCATGTTGTGATTGGGACAATATTCTCGATCCCGTGATCGTAATAGTGTTTATGTGTGTGTGTCTATATATATATATAGGTCGACTATATATATATAGGGTTGAACTATTCTGTTATTAGTAAATGTAATATTTTGTTACTATCAGTCCTATATGGGCGATCCGACGAATCTTGCTTTGGGGTGGCGCATATGCCAAAGGATGGCTTATCATGGTGGGGGCGAGTAGAACGCCGCCTGCGTTCGAACGGATGAGGCGAGACATGCACGCCGCTAATCTTACCCAAATTTTGGGGCTCTCCTGGGAGATAACACTTATCATCGGCCTGCTTCATGGGTCTCCGTGATGGTCACTATGGCAAAGTCGCCACAATGGTGCTCCTAGAGTCAGACGGAGGCGTATGGAGCAAAGCTAGCTCTCCTCCTCCCCGGTCTGGTGTCTAACTCTATCAAGGGCCAAACCGCTTATATGGGTGCCCGGGTTTATAGGCCTACTTCGGGGTACAATGGTAATCCGACTCGCATGGGTCCTACCGCTCGCTCTTCATGCCGCCGCCCTTCTGGCCGCTTCTGGGCCCGCCGACCGGTGGGTCTCATGACAGTGCCAACATCGTGGTGGCGCGCCCCGATGACGCAGGCTTATCATCGTCGCGGCAACAGCACGCCTGCTATCAGCGATCACCGCCGCCACTCCCCATCCAACTGGTTTATGGCTTGTGGGCCCCGATGGGGGAGACGGCCGACTTCGGGGAGGCCAACTCTCACAGGCCCGTCTTTGGGCGCTCTGACCGCCTTCGATTCACCCACTGACAGGTGGCCCCGCGGTCTTCGGATCGTGACAAAGCCAAGACATGGGCACAGCAGGCGCCAAGACTGTGGAGCCGAGAGTCAGTGGCAGGCATGGCGACAAGCTGCGGCTCACTGAGATCTCCCACGATACGGCTCATCAGAGCCATGCCACCCCCTCTGAGGGCAGTGGAGGACGGCCACGCCGAGGCCGCACTCGCATCGGTGTTCGGAAGTGTCATGGGCCGACTTCATAATCGGCACTTCCCGAGGTCGCAAGCTTGAGTCGGCTTGCTTTGAAGTCATCATCCTGACTCTCTCCGTGAGATCGCCACCGACTCGCCTTCGAGGTCGCCACCGACTCTACCGAGGGGCGAGCCCGCCCGATATCTTGAAAGATCCCGGTCCCGTCAGCCTATCCGGGCCCATTACTCGACAAGAGTCCCCGGTTGTGAAGCCCGCGAGCCGCCTGGGCTTCTGTAGCTTAGCTTGCCGCCAACTCGAGACCCGCCTTTGTCTTTTGGGTCGATCAAGTCGGACTTTATTTGGCGAGGGCCACCGCTCGTAAGTCGCGGCGTAAATCAGCGGCTTATCGGATACGCTCGCCGCCATCGCGGGCAGCTCCTATCGCACGACGCCACGGGGAGGATACTCGCCCACCCACACGCGACGGACGGGCCGCTAGGCGGCTCGCCACTATCACGCTACCGCTTCCGAAGCGATCCGCCGCGTCGCGAACGAAGATTTCTACGCTGTTACCGCACGCAGAATTACGGGTAAATCGTAGGCGGCGTGGGGCCTCGCAAGCTAATCCCACGCCCGCCTCGCTCTCATTCGTAGGGCTATAAATAGGCGGGAGGAGCGGGCGCATCGCACGCGCGATCCTCCCCGCCGCGAAAGCAAAGCACCTTTCATCTCATCGGGCGATGAGCTTCCTCCGCCGCGCTTCTACCTCACGCCCGGCAGGTAGGACGGTTTCCGACGTGGAGGCGAGCATTGAGTTCTCCGCCGACCCGCTTGCCTCTTAGGGCGACTCGTGCACGCCGCTTCGCGCCGACGGAGATCCGCCCAGGCTGAGGAGGGCGAAGCGGTTGTCTTCCGCCGCACCTTGGCGCGCTGGCTGGCCTACCGCACAGCGGATTCTTCGCCGCTCTCGAGTTCCATATCTTCACCGCACCACCTCACTCCAAACGCGCTGTAGCATTTCCACCTTCGCCACTCAGGCGGCAAGGCTTCGGCGCTCTCCCCACCTCGAAGTTGTGGGGGAATTCTTCTCAGAAAGCTCAAGACGCAGGTCGCCGCAAGACGCCGCTCGCTAAGCACCTACATCACAGGCGGCGCCGACGGCCAACAACCCTTTCCTCTCATCTCGCCGTGAAGTCGGTGAAGATGTGGCAGCGCCCTACTTCTCACGTGAAGAACCTTCCACCAATCCATGATCGGGTCAACTTGCCGCCTTCAACCCCGAGCCACCGACCGGCAGTGCTTGCCGCTTGATCCCACCGCACCAAGTCGCCGCTTTCCGGAGCCGCCGCTGGCGCGACTCGAAGTTCTGGTCAGTAGTCGGAGGGCCTCGCTGGTCCGACCTTCCGCCGCCGGCGCTGGGCCGAGTCCTCCCACCCAAGGCCGGCCTCACCTCATCTGCAGATGGGCGGCCGCCACGACCCGAGCCGGCTGTGCACCAAGGAGATGCCCTGCAGGAGGTGGCGAACTTGGTGAACCACATCGCCCACCACGAAGTTCACTTGAGGATCTGGCAGTTCAAGAAAGAGCCAGACGCGCGACAACCCTCCAGCTTGTAAGTTGCATCTTCGGGCTCGATCTTCTTTTGTACCGACCGCCTCTAATCATCATTGGTTCCTTCGAAAGGTAACAACTCTCATGGCGCCCAGCAGCCGCGCCATGACGAGCCCCGCGACCACGCCCCCAACCGCGAGATGGGGCTGACGCCGACGACCTCCGACTTGGGGCGGGCGGCGTTAGAGGCCGACGCCAAGGCGGCGACGGCAAGCGACGGCGGCTCTCGTGCCATCGGCCACGCTCGCTAATCGGGCCCGGCGACGGCCGCCGACGTGAGGTCGCCCCACGCCCCAGCCGAGGGCCGCCCTCCGGCCAAGGCGGAAGAGGCGCCATGCCGGGTCGAGCGCCCGGGCGGCAAGCGTAGAAGTTCAAGGGCGCCACCGCGACTGCGGGAGGAGGCAGCCGCGAAGGCCAACCGCCTCCGAGGGAAGTGAGGAGGCCAAGTTTCTCGCCAGTAAGTCTTTTTTTACTCTTTTTATTTTTGTTGGATCTTGTCCAGTCTTCTTTGATTTTCCTTCATTCTTCTCCGTGAGCCCCCCTCCCTTGAGAGAGCCGCCGCCCCTCTGCTATGGGGTCGGTGGAGACGCCCGCCAACACCGGGCTGGAGTCGATCTCGGCCACCGACCTTCGGGAGGCGACGGAAAGGAACGCCAGGGAGAAGGCGCGACGCGAGGAGGCCAATCACCGAGAAGGAGCAGGCCGAGAAGGCGGCCGCCAACGCCAAGAAGCCGGAGGAGGCCAAAACGCCGCCGCGGGCGAAGCGACGGCCGAGGAGGCCGCTGCCGCCGGGCGATGCTCGCCCCTCCGCTGTCGCCAAGGCCGGGGCCTGCAGTTCACGGGCAGACCGTAGAGGTCGCACCGAACCCTCATGGAGGAGGGCGGCGAGGCTTCAGTGCTCGACACCTCGCGCCGCCTCGGCCGCCCGCCATCAGTCGGGAGGCCGCAGACGGCAGCAGCCGTGGCTCAGGATTCACCGACCACGGACGATGCCGAGGCGCTGTTTATTCAGCCGCCAGCAGCCAAGACGCCGGCTTGAGAGGACGGTGCTCGGGCGCCGCGAAGCCGGGGATCGGGCGCGCCGCTGCCAGCGAAGTTCGACGCCGAGGCCTCCAGCAAGGCACGCCCACCGGTGGCCGCGCGGAGGCGCACCGCCCGCCCGCGAACCAAGCCTCTGACGCCCAGAAAAAACTGTGGGCGGAGAGTGACGCCTCCAAGTTCGCACTCAGAAAGATTCGCCGCAGGACATCCGGTCCGAGTAAGCTTCTTTCTTTTTAACTTTGTCTTTTCGTGGGGCGCACCAACAACACTCCACCGGGTGTAGTCCTCGAAGTTCTGGGCCGGCTCATTGAAGAAGCGCGTTCGAACCTCCGGGCGAGCCCGATTCTAACTTTTGCCTTTGCCGCTTTTTTTGTAGGAATATCATAACCTCCGCGCCACGCTTTCAACCGTAATGTCGAGGAGCTGAACAAGCGGACCGCCGACTTGATGGAAAGCCGGGTGAGCTTTTTTCTTCCTTCTTCACGGGCGCGCTTAGTGCACTACGGGTCTGTAGTCCTCGAGATTCGGGCCGATCATTGAGCGCAGGGCCGATCTCCGACGATCTAATTTTTCATATGGGCGCATTAGCTGGAGCGCTCGCTGGTCGTGAGTCCCTCGAGATTCGGGCCGATCGCCGAAAGCAATGGCCGGATCTCCCCGGGCGATCTATCTTATCGATGACTTTTTCTTGTCTTTCTTCGTTTTCAGCGCCAACGCCGCCTTTTAGAGCAGCTGGGCGAGGCCAATATCGCCTGCCGTGCTAAGGAGGAGGAGTGCAGCCGGCCGCCAAAGAGCGCGATTCCGCCGGGCGACGCAGCAGTAGCCGAAAGGTAGGCGAGTTGCTCCGTATAGGCGCAGGACGAGGTCAAGACGCGGGAGGTCGCCCTCATGGCTGAGTTCGAGATCGAAAGCGCCTTCGCCTCGATCGACAGGAGGCGAGCGTCGACTTCGCTACCACGAACTCGAGGACATCGCCGATGGTAAGTCTTTTCACTTTTGGTCTTCCGACTTCGTGGTCGCCGATTGATTTTCCGACCATCTTTTTTTTTCTTGGCGCATTTTTCCTGGTCATTCACTGTGCCGCCCTTCCGCCATCGAGGCGGCTCGAGGCGCCAAGGGCGGGGGATGTGATCGCCGCCAACGCGCTTCAACCATCGATGAGCAGCTCGAGCATAGCCCGCTTTTCGCCCGGCCACCGCCGCCGTCGCCATTGCCTTCGCCATTGGCCGGTGCCTGTGTGGTCGCCGCCCGCGGTCGGACGCGTTTGGCTCAAGGCGACCGCGAAGTCGACCGCGTCGGTGTACTAAAGTAGGGGTACCTTAGTATCCCGAACTTGTGCACGGGCAACAGAAGCCTTCGCTGCAGGCTTGGTCGCCCGCCAAGATCCTTCGCTATTCCTATTACGCCATTCAAGAACAAAGTGTTAACTGGGAAGATAAGGCCCCGCAAGAGGAGCTTGCCGAAGGATAAGACCCCGCAAGAGGAGCTTGCCAGAAGGCCAACAAGGGCATTTCAAGAGACTTGCCGCGATGTAATCACAAGGCCTTGCAAGGCCCGGGCGAGCTTATTGCTTGCAAAAGCGATAAGATAGCGATCGCGCAAGGCGCTGTCAGCGCGGCAACCACTCATACCACGCCCAAATAAGATCCGACGACGTGTCATCGCAGATCGCCTCCCGGTGCACGGGCGGTAGCCAGCAGCCAAGCGGTGCGAGGTGGCAAGTGAAGATGACTAGAAGGCCATCGTGGGCGTCGGTGGCGCACCTAACGGTCGCTTTCTCGTGACTGCATATGCACTCAGACGGGCATTAATGCCCTTGTCCCCTACCGCCGAGTTAGGTAGGGACATCGCTGATAGCGGCTGTACCAACCCCTGCTTTTACTTTTTTACCCTCTCGTGTTGCCACCGCTGGTGACCCCTTTAGACTATAGAAAGGAGGCCCATAAGACGAGAGGGGTTCTGACTCATTCAAACTACAACACACCCACGCCTCGAGCAAGAACAGAATAGAAACACAAAGCAAGAGTAGGAGTTTTATGTCTCCCGAGAGCCCGGCCGGGTAAATCCTCGCGATGTCTGGCCGACCGCCGCTTCGGCGCCTCCGCCCCTTGCCGGACCGAAGGGGCCTCGCCCTATAGGTGTTCGCTTCCCACTTACATCTTTGGCGCTGTAGGGGGGCCGAGGTTGTGCGAACCTGATCCGGCGCTCGCGCTACATCAACATCTTCATCGACATGCCACCAAGAAGAAGGCTTTGAGGTGGCCGCCCGCCTTAAATTCATCCTACCGCCCCGTGAGCAAACGGGCGGTGGGTGGACGCCGCGGAGGAGCGGGCGCCGACGGGGACTCACGCCGTCACCAGGTCCAAGGACAAGGCCCCGCAAGCTTCAAGCTTCAGACATCCACTACACCCTCCCAGAGGTGCAGATCGACAACGCCATGGTGCTTCCTAGCACCGCGCTTATGCGGAACAAGGCCTGCCGCCGGATTGCGGACGCCAAGGCCAACATGCGCGCTGCCAACACGCCGGGCATGAGCGCAAAGACGGTCGCCGACGAGATGTTGCTCTTCTAACACCGCAGAAGTTTGAGCATATCACGACTCAAGGCCGCCGCCACCGCCACCCAAGATTCCAGAGGAAGCGCCGCCCGAGCCCACCAAGCTTAGATTACCCTCCACCGCATAAGATCGACGATCGAGGGCCACCATTCAGAGCCTCATCGGCCGCTTAACGGCGCATAAGCCCCGCAATCGAAAGCACATCGAGGCTCTCGCAAGACGCCCAGCGCAAGCCGACGCCGACAAGACCGCTGGGTGCTACCACTGCACTCTCGCCCAAGGTTAAGATCGCCGACTCGCCGCCAACCTCGACACCGACTCCACCGCCAGCCGGACCGGGAGCTCGCCGATCAACGCTAAGTTCTTCAAGAACGACGACACGAAGACGCCAGACCAGACGAAAGTGTCAAGAGAAGCGCCAAGGCGTTACCGATCAAAGACGCCGGCCCATGCTTGATATGCATGCGCCAGGGAACCAGTGCAACTTGTCAGACGCTGTAGGTTGCCCGCTGCTCACCTGCGAGCTGCGGCAGTCCAAAGGGCTCAAGACCAAGAACCTCAAGCCGACGTGCCCGAGAAGTACGATGGCAGGATACATCCGCTCGGAGTTCTCGCCTACACCATCGCGTGCAAAGCTGCCGGGCGCCACGAGAAGATCTCGCTAACTATTTCACCGGTGCTTAAGCCCAACATCGATTCGCCATGCACTGCCGACAACTCCATCTCTTCATGGGCGACCTGTGCCATCAGCTTGTCAGCTTTCACAGCGTGCCACAAACCCCATGGCCAGGAGAGCGATCTTCATCTCGCCGCCAGAAAGAAGGAGAACTCTCGCGCAAGTACATACAGAGATTCAGCTTAGGTGCAGCGAATATCTCTGACGCCCACCCCGCCAAGAGGTTATCGCCGCTGCTCCATCGTAACGCAAGAACTGTGAGGATGAGGGAGGAGATGGCGTGTAAATCGAGATGTCGGCGAGATATATGCTCGCCGATAAGTGTGCACGCAGTCAAGAAGGGAGGAAACTCCCGAGAGAACGCAGGAGCGTATGATCTCGACAAAGGAGGATGCTCTCGACAAAGAAGAACCGGAGGCGAATAACAGAAAGAGGAAAGCCAAGGATGTGCTAGTTGTCGAGCAGTCCGTCCCAACGGAGGTGACGCCGAGAAGGCCAAAGCGGTGACTCCAAGAGGCAGTGGTGGCCGGCCGACAAGGACGATTTGCCCGCAAGCAAGATCGCAAGATCCACCGCACCAAGGGCCATGACCTCTGTGCCTGCAAGAAGGTTGAGCAGCTCAGAGCTACAAAAGCTAAGCACGAAAGGCCATGACAAGGAGAAGGCCCAGAAGGTGGGGGAGGATCCGCAAGAAGCGCCCCACCCGGAGGGCGCCGCAAGAAGCCAAGCAATGGCAAGGAGACATGCCTCCCGCGGCCTCGATAAGGACAAAGATGAGGACGAAGACGAAGAGATGGATGAGGATGAGGCCGAGGAGCAGGAGTTTCGTAGGCAACAGAGGTTTTGTGCATCGACGGTGGCGCTTCTCAGACACACCCGCACCGCCAACTCAAACAAAGGTGCGGAAGTGAACGCAGCAGTAACCGCCCGCCGAGTCGCCGCAAGCCCTCGGCGGGTCTAGCACGCCCATCATCATTGATGTCGAGGATCACCCCGATCGCATAATCGGCGTCGTGCTTGCCGATGTTGGTTTCACCAACTATCCGCAACCTCAAGGTCACAAAGATGCTGGTTGACGGGCGGGCCAGCCCAATCGATCTCCTCGCGGCATACTCAAGAAGCTCCGCAGATCCCCGACAAGGAGCTCAAGAGACCGCACTTTTCATGAATCAACCCGAAGGAGCAAGTCAAGGGGAAGATCACATCGCCAAGAACGCTTGGCAGCGGCTGAACTTCGTAACGTAGAAGGTCACCTTTGACGTTGTTGATTTCCCATTTCCCTCACAAGGATACTCGCCGCCAAATATGCCAAGTTCATGGCAGCCTCACTACGCCTATAACGTGTTTAAGATGCCCGGTCCGATAAGTGTTATTTCTGTCCACGGCGACAAGAAAGATGCCCTTATCTGCATCGACAAGATCTACCGGAAGCAGCAAAGCGAAGCAAAACGCGAAACCACTTGTCACGAAGCTCCGGGGAAGAAGAAGACCAAGTCCGCAAGAGTAGCTCGATGCCCACTCCGCAAGCGCACTCTTCTGAGTGCTGCGCCACCGCCGAGGACGCACCATCGAGCTCCACCGCAAGTGCAAGAAGGCAAAGACAGCTTCACCGTAAACCAAGAAAGTGGTCCGCTAAGGAAGACGGCACTTGTGGTACTCTTCACCATCAGGCCACGCTTGATCCTAAATAGGAAAGCGCTTTGTTGTTTTCTCGCGGGTGAATGTCGATGTGTTTGCATGGCAACCATCCGACATCACCGTGTTCCTGTGAGTAATTGAGCACCACCTGCCGCTCCGCCTCACGCGCCCGGCCAAGCAAAGAGTCGAAAACAAGCAAGAGAACGCCAAGAGTTCACCGCAGAGGAGATCAAGAAATTGGAAGCAGCAGTTCGGTCCGAGGAGTACTCCATCCAACGTGGTTAGCCAATCCAAAGAGTCGTGGCGCAGTTTAACGGGAAGTGGAGGCTTTGTATCGACTTCACCGATGTTAATAAAGCTTGTCCCAAAGATCCATTTCCTTGCCGCCGATTGACCAGATTGTCGACTCCACGGCAGATGTGATCTGCGCCATTTTTGATGCATACTCAGATATCACCGATCTTCATGGCGTAAGAGGATGAAGAGAAAACCGCATTCATTACTCCATGTGGCACGATCGCCGAGGAGAGGAGCTGCCGGCGACGGGTGGCGCACCACCCCGACCGCCTCCCCGAGCACTTCGACCACGCCCTCGACCGCCCCTCGCCTTCCTCCCCCCGCAGGTCGGGCCGTCAGCGCTGGATAGGAGAGGCGCGCTGCTCGGTAGCAACCTCGCCACACCGACGGCGATCAGGTTCCTTCTCCATGGCGATGGGAGGAAGAGTAGCGTAGGTGAAGAAAGAGGAAGGGAAGTGCGGATTTTGCACTCCTTCCGCTTCTTTTTAAAGGAGCGAGGTGGGGTTCGCCACCCCGCCACCAATCGAGCACGGGAGGGCAGAGGAACAGGCCGCCCACTGCCTCCCGCCTGCGAGGACGGCTCGAGCCCCACTCGCCGCCATGACCCCATCGCCCAGATGGGAGCTGCTGGCGGGGAGGCGGCCGAGGCGACGGATGAAATGACCTTACCCTCGCCTGCAGAATCACGAGGGTGGACGCTTGAAAATCGCAAGACACCACCCACGCCCCACGACACCGCATCGACGCTGTGCCGCTATGGAGAGCGCGTGGGCACGGAGTCCAATTTTTGAGGGGGCCCAGCCGCGGCCTCTGCAGATTGCTTTTGGGCCCGCCCAACAACACTCGGCACCGCATGGCCTGTGCCCAGTGGGCTCCCTGCCGGTGTAGCAAAGTAGGGGTACCTTAGTACCTCGAATTTGTGCACGGCAGCCGAGCACTCATGGGCAAGGCTTGCCGGTGCCCGCCAAGACCCTCCATCATACCCTACTACCGCCATTCAAGAACAAAGTGTCAATCGAGAAAATAAAGGCCCCGCAAGAGGAGCTTGCCGAAGGCCAACCGAGGCATTTGAGAAGACTTGCCGCGACGCTCAAGGCCCCAAGAAGGCCCGCGGTCCGCAAGCTTGCCGCACACAGCAAGAGAAGGGTCACGACAAGGCACTTGTCATGCAAGACTGCCACCCAAAGTCCAACGCACTCATGCGACGCGTGTCGCCCCTGTGGCCGCCCCTGTGGGCACGTGGCGCAGGCGCTGCGCAGCCATGCGGAGCAAGGTGGCAAGCGGAGTGACAGACGCCATCGCGGCAACCGTGGCTCACCTAACGGTCGCTTTTCACATCGGCATACGCGACGGACGCATTAAATGCCCTTGTCCCCGCCGAGTTAGGAAGGGAACACTCTGGTCATCAAGGTACCAACTCGCGATTTTACCTTTTACCCCCTCTTCACGCCGCCACCGTGGATGCCCCTTTAGACTATAAAAGGGAGGCCCATGCGACGAGGAGGGGTTGGGTCCATTCACACACGCAACACCACCATACGCCGGCCTCGAGCAAGATCAAATACAAGCACAAAAGCAGCAAGAGGGGTTTTATCTCCTGAGAGCCCCAAGCCGGGTAAAATCGCCCATCTCCCTGCTGCCTCGACCTCGACCGCTCACAAGACGCCTCCGCCTCCCTTGTCGGACTAGAAGGGCCCCCATGCCCCATAGGTGCTCGAGGCCACGAGAGACGCCCGACATGCACCCGCAAGCAGAACGGCCAGCCGAGCGAGCCAACGCGAGGTCCCGAGAGGCCTCAAGGTCCGAACCTTCAAGAAGAAGCCGAGGCCTGCGGGTGGCTGGTACGATGAGCTCCACCATGTTGTGGTCAATCCGCACGACCGCAAGCAAGCCGATCGCCGAGACCCCATTGTTCTGGTTTATGGAGTCGAAGCCGCCTCCTCACGAGGTCGACATCGCCCGCTGGTCCCGGCGCTTGACGAAGCGCAGCAGACGCCATGCGGGGACGGATTCTTTGCCGGGGAGGAGCATTGCCGAGAAGTTCGCAAGCGTAAGGTACCAACAAGCACCGGGTGATACCACCGCGACGCTCCGCCCTGTGACTTCGAGGTAGGGGACCTCGTGCTCATACGAAGTTCTTCCTGTGAGGGGCTGCATAATCTCTCTCACATGTGGGAGGGCCCATAAGGTTGTTATTGTTTACAGGCCCGCCCGCACGCTTGAGACCCAAGAGGGGTGCCCATCCGTAACGCTGGGACATCCAACACCAAGGTTTTACCCCTGAAAAAGGCCCGGTGCCTATGAAGAAGGCGAATGACTGTGAAGTTGGTGTGTTTTGAAAAAGGCCCAGTGCCTGTGAAGAAGGAGAATGCCTGTGAAGTTTATGTGTTTCGAAAAAGGCCTGGTGCCTGTGAAGAAGGCGAATGCCTGTGAAGTTGCTGTGTTTTAAAAAAATGCCCGGTGCGTGTGAAGAAGGCGAATGCCTGTGAAGTAGCTGTTTTTGAAAAGGCTCTGTGCCTCGTGAAGAAGGCAACGCTCGGAAGCTCACCGCCCATGACACTCTCACGCTATAATGAGGGGCTGACACGCCGAGCTCGAGTGCCGCCGGCCTCGGGCTCCTACCACGCCCAAAGGCAGCACTTAGCAACGCTACCGGTGAGAAGACATCAAGACTAGACTAGGTGCCTGACGCGCCTTTTCATTTGCTTTCCGCAGTTGGCATGTTTATTCCTATTTAAAGTTTTTTCCGGTTATTGCCATTTCGAGCTCGCGACTCTTCCATTTTACTTGTTCGCTTGCTTTCTCCCATGCAAAGTCTCACGAGGGGGAGCGTGGCACCTCGAAGTGTTTTCCGCCTAGCAATTTGAACTTGCTCAGAGGAGTGCATCAAGGAGCACCCTCCCAAATTGCGTCCCCACGGGCATCGCGACACGATCACGGGTTTATGTTGGTTCCCTCGCTACTAAGGTCAGACTACCTCGCCGACTAAATTCTCGCAGACACAAGAAGACGAGGCACCGGCCTCGGGAGGCGAGGACCGCGACAAGCCCCCGTGATAAGTGGTTTTCACGATAGGCACATGTAATGAAAACATAGCACATAAGCAGAGAAACAACGCACCACTTAAAAAACGGTTCAAAGACGCCCATGAGGCAACCAATTACATTCTTTTCACAGAAAGAAAGGAAAGCAAAAGAGGGGACGATTTGCTTGGCGCCACTCAACGAAGGCTCAGACGCTTTAGAAGCTCACTGATTCCGCCTCCCGCTTCACCGAGCGTGGCGGCGGGTCGACCCGCTGCCTCTCCCTGCACGAGGGCGACGATTAGGGGTTATCGCGACCGCCATCGAGGAGCTGCTACCAAGCGGAGTCGACGGAGCTTGGCGACCAGTTTCGCTGCCACAAGGCTTCCGCCTCTTCACCTCCGACTAACGCCGGGTTGGGCGACGATCATGTCATCGCCTTTCGACAACATCCGACACAGCCGACGTTTTCCCCAACACCTCACGAGAGGGTGGCGCCACCACAAACTTGAAGTGCATAGTGCATCGTTCAAGAAGTCAAGACGCACGGGCAAATGTTTGACACCACGGGTCAAGGCCGCCCCCGGCGGTGGAGACCTCTGGTAGCCCAAGAGGACCACAGTAACAACCATCCGCCTGAAGCCAAAGACCGCCTGGGCACCACTGAAGCTCACCTATGAAGAAACAGAAGTTGGAGCTGTGTGTTTCCGGGTCCGCCACCACACGATTTAACTCCGCAGCACTCTCCGCTGAGCGGAAGCATGGCCTTGGGGGTCATGCAGCCCCAGCGTACCTCTCGACAGCAGCCGGACGCCAACCGCTGGGCAGAGGGCTGCTTCCACGGCCCCGGGAAGCCGCAACAGGGGTAGTGATGTGCTTATGAGGGCGTCCCCGGCTGCGCTTGGTCGGAGGGGAGCTGGGCCCTTCTTTGGCGAGCCTTCCTTCCTCCGCTGTCAAGAACCTCTTTCAAGGAGCCATGGGGATGGCGATCGGCCGAGAAGAAGACAGAGAACAACAAGGAGGGATGAACCGGAGGGGCTTGCGCTGTTCCATACATATAGCTGAGGGAGGCCAACCAACGGCCTCAACGATCACAGGTAATCATGACCCGTTTTGCATGCAGGGATTTGTCAAATCGTGCAGCTACCGAGGCGTCGTGAGGGACCCAGGACGCCCATGTCCAATCAACCACCACGCTGGCGCCTGGCCGCAGTTATTGGGCTCATGGGCGCTTCACACTTGCCTCTTCCCTTCTTTGTTAAGCCTAGTCCAAGCGTGTTTTGGGCTGGGGCTCACGGCATTCTCGGGAACGGGGTACCTGACTTGCTCGCTCATGCTCCGCGGGCGTGGCTCAAGGAGTGGCCTAGTACGGCCCCTCTTCGTCAACACATGCTCAAGACCTCGCAGGCTGAGATTGCTGGCGGATGACAGAGGCTTCTCAGCACGGCCTCGCAGCCGGCTCGCGAGGAGGCAGAGAGATCAAGGCGGGTACTCACGAGGTGCCCATGACGCAAGCCATGATAACCAAAGCGCAGCGGGCGCCGACCTGCGCAGAAGTTCTTGTTTCCCTTTGCGCAAAGGGGCAAGTGCAAAGGGTATCAAGCAAAGGCAACCATTTCGTGCAACAAGGCCAAACAAGCAGACGGCAGAATGGAGGTCATCGTGGAGCCCAAGCCAGCACATCGCTGTGGTCTTTGGCAAAGCGAGGACCAACTTTAGTTAGGATAAGTGTACTAGATGTTCCCTTCAAATGGCCAACTTTTGGCCCTCTTCCCATTAATATTTGGGAAGAGGCCTGTGGCCTCTCGCTTATAAATAGGACTAGCCACCCACAGGTAGAGGCATCGAGAGAACAAGGATAGAAAGACACACACCGAGAGAGAGTGGCGACTGAACCCTCCTAGTAGTTCATCGCACCAATCAAGAACAGACCCTCACGAGGCTGTTCTTCCCTTGTACTGTTCCTCATAAGCCCAAGAGGCAATCCACACACCACAAACTGGAGTAGGGTATTACACCACAATGGTGGCCTGAACCAGTATAAATCTTGTGTCCCTTGTGTTGTTCTTCGAGTAGTTTAGGTCCTTGCGAGGTGGTGAAAACATGGGTAGGCTGGGTGTGATCTTCACAAGACCCTAGTGTTCAAACTCAAGGGTCTCACGAACTCAAATCCGACAGGACAATCGTTTTTTTCTTCCTCATCGGGGTTGGCGCCCATTCTGCAATAAACTCGCCAACACCCTGCTCCGACAGCTTGATGTGCTCTCAAATCTCGCACCAAAGCTGATAGCCGCAAAGCCCACCCCACTATTCTGCCGGTAGCCTGGTTTCAGAGTATCCGCGTAACGGAAACGAGAACAACCATGATCTCATGGGCTTGGAAGTAGTGGCGCACTTTCTTGAGGCCATGATGAGGCCAAAGGTCAACTTTGCACGCCAAAGTACTCGAACTAGCCCCTCTAACAAGGAGATGACGGCGACATCAGGCGTTGCACCACTTTCTTCTTTGCCGCCCCCTGGGGTTGTCATCAAGTATCGTGTTTCGCCGCTGCTGTTGTCGACACACCTAACACGCCACGTACCGACGCGGGGTGATGCACCGCAGCTCACGTCGAAGGAGACCCGACCGACAACGCGACACGCAAGACACTGGCGCTTTGCAGACCAAACCTCACAAGACCGGGAGGGACCTCTGCAGGATTGCGGCGGCTAGGGCTGCCCTAGGTCGATTCGCCGCCTTAGAGCCTCGGGATTCGCAGCCTCAAACACGAAGAACAAATAAGAACGAGATAGAAAACGGTGGAGAGATAAAAAGTAGACAGAAAGTAGTATATTGATTTGTTCGATTGGTGTTGTTTAATCGGCCGTCACCCCCAACATATATATAAGAGGCGGCTGGACTTCCCGCACAAGTAAAGGATTCATCTAGGCTTTCCTTACAAGAAAAATTACATCAATTCGGCCCTAGAGTCCTAGTTCTATTCCAACTCGGATTCAGTCCAATCTGGCCCAACTTCTGTCTTCTTCCTTGTGCAGGCCACCGAGCTCCATATGACCTCCGATCAAGATGGCCCAAATACCAAACTTGTGCGCCTCGACGATACCTAACAACTCTCATGTTGATCACTTTTTCAAATAAGGCCATCTTGAACACTTTTCGAGGTCATCTTTACCTTCCAATGGACTCGGTCTTGCGGTAGACTGAATCATCCGAGTCTTGTAATGAATTTGCAGGCCATATACTATCTCTGATGACGATGACTCCAAAAGCAAAGTTTACCGCCTTGACGATACGCACAACTTCTGTATTGAACACTTCTTCATCCGAGATCATCTTGATAAACTTTTGGGCACATGTTCAGTTTCACTCGGATTTGAGCTCATCCACTGGATATTAGAGTCTTTCACCTGGATGGTCGATCGACTTTTCACTGGATGACTATATTTTCACTGAAGACAATCTTTACTCGATCGGTAGGCTTTCACCGACCTTTACTCGATCGTAGGTTTTCACCGACCTTGACTCGATCGGTAGGTTTTCACTCGACCGTGACTCGACCGTAAGTTTCCACTCGACCGAGACTCGATCGGTAGGTTTCCACTCGACCTTGACTCGATCGTAGGTTTCCACTGACCTTGACTCGATCGTAGGTTTTCACTGACCGTGACTCGATCGGTAGGTTTTCACTGACCGTGAGTTTTCACTCGACCAAAACATAGCCTGATCTTGATTTGCCTCTCCAGGTTGCATACGACCTCGGATTGAGATTTAATTTTATATGAAAATCGATCGCTCGACGAGACGAAACTTTTTCATGTTGAAGGTTTTTCGATTCAAGGACTTCTTAAGGGCTAATTGCTCGCGCGACCCATCGACATGGCGTCCGTACTTTGCGCCAGATTTCCACTCAGCTTCAGCCTGCAGTGTATTGCCTCTAACTTTTGCATATGAACTCGGATTGAGATGATTTATATATCAAAATCGATTGTCTCGACGAGACGAAGACAATTCCTTTAGAGTACTCCTTCATCCGAGGTCGCCTTGAAGGCATGGTCGGCCGAAACCACTGAATGTTGAATTTTGTCACTCGAGTACAACTTCGCCACCGAGATAAGGTCGAATGGCGATAAGCTAAACATCAAAGTTATTCCACTCGGCGACCTGAAACTTTGCATGCCGAAAACTCTTTACTTGAGGCCATCTTACTTGCCTTTTGTACCTTGCCAAAATCCGATGTCAACACATGCCCCCTGTTTTTCGCAAAAAGCTTGCGCGCTTAAAAATAATATGCACGGTGTTTGTTCTAAGGACGATGTCAACACTCCATCGGCCATTTATTTTCCTCAGGCTGATAATTATGTATCGCCATGTTTGTGCTAAGGGCGATAATCATATATCGCCATTGCCTACTCAGCTTCCCCGCCACACACTGGTGGTACTTCTTCAAATATTTTCCGCTGAGAGCTCGAGGTAACAATGCCCTTGTATTGATTCCACCAAATATGAATTTCCAGGAACAACCCTTGTAATCCTAAAAGGACCTTCCCAACTTGGAGACCACTTCCTAATTTTCTATCTCTTGAACCAATCGGCAGAATCACTTTCCACACGAGTTCACCAACTTGGAAATGCTTCAACTTAACTTTCTTATTGTAAGCTCTGCAACCCTCAACTTGTCTCTCTCTATGGACTCCAAAGCAACCAAACGCTTATCGGCAACTTCATCAATATTGTCCATCATCAAGTTATAAAAGTCGATCGCCGATAAATCATTTTGTTTGGCTATTCTCAAAGCATTCAAATTTACTTCCACCGTAAAACAGCCTCTCGACCATATACTAGCTCATATGGAGTTACCTTCAGAGCACCATGCCTTGAAATTCTATGTGCCCATAAAGCTTCGCATAACAACTCATGCCATCTCCTCGGATTGTCCTTAATCTTCTTCTTGATGAGCTTGATTAAAATTTTATTGCTAGACTCAGCTTGTCCATTAGCTTGGGCATAATATGGAGAGGAATTGAGCAACTTTATATTATAAGATTCGGCAAACTCTCTGACTTGGTGTGACATAAAAGATGAACCTTGATCTGTAGTTAATGTTTGAGGAATACCGAATCTATGAATAATGTGCTCGGTTATGAATTGAATTACCTCCGAATGTGTCATGTTCTTGAGAGGTACCGCTCGTAACATTTAGTGAAATAATCAGCCACACCAATACGAACCGATGCCCTTTGAGGAAGACGGTGAATTTGTCCAATGAAATCTAAACCCCAACCTCTCGAAAGGCCACGGTTTGATAATAGGATGTAACATAGCAGCAGGAGCCAATTGAATATCACCAAACTTTTGACAAGCTTCACACCCTTTATAATATCTCAAGCAATCATTAATCATAGTCGGCCAATAAAACCCAAAGACGTCGAATAACCATTTCATTTTGGAGCCGATCGATGAGTACCACAAATGCCCTCATGTACTTCTCCCATAGCAACTCTTGCCCGGTCCTCATCCAAACACTTTAGAAGAACATCATCGATCGCTCGCGATAAAGACCATCATCTCTCATTGTATATTTGAAAGCCATACGTAACAGCCCCGCCCACCCTTTCACTGGATTATGCAAGTAATCAACAATGGGCCTCCTCCAATGGATTGTCACCTGCACTAGATTTTTGTTAATGGTCAATCAAGGTTCAGTTCGCCCTCCCATATTGGCAAGACAAGACATCGGTCTTTGAGAAATATGAAACATGCCATGATCAACATGATATCCAGATGCTTGTCGTGCCAACTCATTTGCTTTCCAGCTTGTCATGTCTAGATATATGTGCAATGCTAAAACAATCCAAAGTAGAAATTATATCTAGACATTTATCAAGATAAACATTAAGTGATTCGTCCAAACACCGAAAGACTCGGATATTTGTTGCACCACTAGTAACTAATCACCGTAAGCCTCAATATGTGTAACACCTATAGCAAGTAACATCTCTAGACCGAATAACAATGCTTCATATTCGCTTGATTGTTTGTGCAAAAATATTCTAAGCGCATGAGGCTTCAAAAACAGCACCATGAGGAGATATATAAACAATACCAACACCTTGGCCATTGCTACAAACTGAACCATCAAAGTACAATTCCATGGTACTAATGAAACAAGGTTCATATCAACATCATGCTTGTCATTAATCCGATGTTCAACAATGAAATTAGCAACAATTTGGCCTTTCATGGATTTTAGAGATTCATAAGCCAAATCATACTCAATCAAAGATAGCCCACTTGCCAATTCTACCACTAAGAATTGGCCTATGCAACATGTACTTAATGACATCGGTTTGACAAGCTACTACACAAGCACTCGCACTAGGTAATGTCTCAACTTTGTGCAAGCGTAATATAAGCATAAACATAGTTTTTCAATAAATGTATACCTTGTCTCAAGGCCCAATAAACGCTCTGCTCAAATATGTAATGGCATGCTCTTTTCCTTCGGTATCTTGAGTCAAAACAGCACCAATAACACCTTCCTCTCGCAAGCGATATAAAGTTTAAAAGGTTTCTATGCTTGGGTGCTTTCATCACCGGAGGAGTGCACAAATAATTCTTGATCATATCAAAGGCTTCTTGTTTTGCCCCCAAGTGAAATCAACATCATTCTTTAACCAAAGGATAGGAGTAAATGCATCAACTTTCCCCGACAGATTAGCTATGAACCTTCTCAAATAATTGACCTTGCCAAGGAACTTTTGCATATCTTTCTTGCATGTTGGAGCCTCCACTTTCAGATGGCCTCTATCTTTTGGGATCGATTTCGATGCCATCTTCATGAATAATGAAACCCAAAATTTGCCACCGACACGCCTAATGCACACTTCAAAGGATTCATCTTCAGTCCATACTTTTTCATCCTTTCAAAAGCTAAACGCAATCGCCAAGTGAGATTCAAAAGCATCCGATTTGACAACAATATCATCAATATAAACTTCAAGTATGACACCGAGTAAATCATGAAAATCAAATTCATAGCCCTTTGATATGTGGCCCAAAGATTTTTCAATCCGAATGTCATCACCGCCCACTGAATAAACCAAGGAAACCAGACATCGGAAAGCTGTTTTGTACATGTCCTCTTCAGCCATAAAAATTTGATTGTATCCGCATTACCATCTAGAAAGCTAATAACCTTATGTCCGTAAGCATCATTAATAAGCATATCGGCTATTGGCATGGGATACTCATCTTTGGGTGTAGCCCTATTCACATCTCTCAAGTCAATGCACACCTCAACTTGCCGGATCCCTTCTTCTCCATCGACAATGTTAGAAATCCACTCGCATACCCGCAAGGTCGAATGAATTTAGCTTCAAGCAATCGATCGATCTCTTCCTTGATCCGGTCATATGTTTTGGATTAAACTTTCCGCCGATCGCTTATAAGGTCTAAAACCGCCTTTATAGGCAACCGATGCTCCACTAGCTCTCGCTCAACCTCGCATCTCATGATATTCCCATGCAAAGCAACAAACATATTCTTTCAATAGCTCGATTAATTTAGCTTTACAATCGGCTTTCAAATTTTTGTTTATAAATGTCGGTCGATCGATCGATCCGCTCCGATATCTACCTCTTCTAACGGATCGGCCGATGTAAAACCTTGTCCAAGTTTATCCATGTCATCCAACTCCTCAATAGACTCATACATATCGCTCGCTGGACCGATATTTTGCAAGACGCTTTTGTAACCACTCGAATTAGAATCCATTTAAACCTATCATACCTTGGAGCCGATTGCATTCAATGGCTTTAAAGACACGGGCACAAAACCATTCTTGGTCGACCGAGAAAATCAAACTCGATAAGTCACGCCCCGTCAAGCAAGTAGCATTGGGATGTTGCTAATCCACCGATGCATCGCCAAAGCAACACAAGCCGAATTATCCGCATGAATGACTTCCACTTCATCATCAACCCATCGAATCAAAAAACTGGTGCATAGTGGATGGCACGACCGGTTTGCATGAACCCAATCACGCCTAGTATAACGCTAGAAGTTACCTTGCACCTCAATGACAAAG
Source organism: Aegilops speltoides (assembly GCA_021437245.1). Taxonomy (NCBI): domain Eukaryota; kingdom Viridiplantae; phylum Streptophyta; class Magnoliopsida; order Poales; family Poaceae; genus Aegilops; species Aegilops speltoides. The sequence continues at coordinate 15,374 of JAHHZJ010000619.1, read as the reverse complement.
AATGCAAGGCCAAAGTTTTGCTTCCGATCGTAAGCTCCACATACATTACACCTTTGGCTTCAGCTTTCTTTGCCTTCAAACCCGCTGAGCACCATATTGGTCTTGATCAATTCTTCATCGTGCAAACCCAATTTCTTGAAGACCTAATAGGGCATAAGATTTACCACAGACCTCCATCCACAAGCATCCGAGTGAGCGGTGACCCATTGATATGACCTCCGAGATATAACGGTTTTAGATGCGCCATCGTTCTTTTGGCTTCTCAATATTGCATTTTAGGGCCAAAATCCAGCTGAGCCACTTCCCTTCCTCATCTACAAGACGAAACTCAGCAGTAAGTAATACACCATATTGATATCCATACCTTCATGAACCGCGAGACTCATAGTCCAACATATCAACCTCTTCTTCAAGTGGATCGACCGATTCTCAAATCGGTCGAGTGAAGGAGAAGTAAGAAGTGTCGCAGACGATGTAATAGCTGTCACATCGCCCTCTTTGGGTGGTGTAGGCACTTCGTGATAGATGTAGAAGCTGATGTATCTTGTATTTGTTTTGGCCTCCACACTTGTTTTGTCGGAGCCATGGGCCGAGTGTCATTGAACAACTTATCCCTTTGTTTCTCGCCTCCCGCCCCGCCATCTCTTGACTCCTTATCCTCTGTAGTTTCTTCTTCGTGTCTTTGTTAACCCCGAGGACACCACTTTGGTCGAGTATATTTAGGATCTCTTGTTTTTACTCGGCTGGTGCTTGCTTCATGGTCATTAGTCGAGTGCTTTGGCGCCGATAGAAAGTATCGCTCAATGAGTGATTATGCACAATGGCTGTTGTATGGGGAATGTTTCGCCCAAGATAAGTGAGTCGACATCCATTTTTTCCTTGCCTTTTCCCGACTCAACCGCTGCAACACTCGGTGACTTAACACGCCATTCTTTTCGACTTTCCAGAGGCATGAAATTTCCACTGGCAAGACCTTTTACTTGGATGGAATCCACTCGATTGATGTCACTTTGATGGTATCCACTGATGGAACTCACCGGATGGAATCTACCCATCCACATTTTTTCACTCGGATAGCTTCCACCGGGTGCATTTTTACACTTGGATAATTTCCATCCGTCAGATATTTTGACCAGCCGATCGATAGCCACCAATGTTGAGTTGGCCATTATATGAGTAATCAAGTCGATCCCACACAGATTGCCTCGCTTCAAAATCGCCTTTGGTCCACTCGGTTTTGTATACCGATCGAACATATCAACCGATGGTGACCTTGGTCGTTTTAGATGAGTCGGTCGATTGAAACTAGAACCGCCGATCGGTTAACATACTTGGAAAGCAACATATCAAAAGTTGGCTTGATTCGCTTATACTGCACTTTAACTTCATTCTTCTTCCACTTGCCAACTTCGACTCTTGGGCTTGACAAATTTAACACGAGTATTTTCTTGCACTTGCCGCCTCCGAGTGTAGGATTCTTGATGGTGATTTTGATCACTTCTTGCCATCGGGTTGCTTATCAAGCACAACCTGTCTCCCCAAGACCTTGTTGTCCTCCTTGTCTTCCCCGGCTCACCAACAATGACATTAGCTTTATTAGCAGATTCGCTACCTCCGCCGAATGAGTAACTTCTTCCTTCTAAATCCATGGTGTTCATTGAAAGGGCTGTTTATCAACTTGCATCTCAGAAAAGTTCAATCGTCTGTCATTAATGGCCGATTGTATCTGCTGTCGAAAAACATTGCAATCATTAGTAGCATGAGAAAAGAATTATGATATTTGAATAAGCACGCCTGCTTCAGCTCTTCAAACGGCGGTAAAGTATGAGATATTCTAATAATCTTAGCCTCGCAGAAAGCATCAAATATTCTATCACACTTAGCAATGTTAAAAGTAAACTTCATCTCTTCATCACGATTCTTATGAATCGTTTCAGATCATTGTAGTAAAGGGTTTGGCCTTAGATGGCCAAACAAATTCAGAGCAAAACATCACCCTCATCGTCCGAAAGTGATCACTATCATATTCCACCATATTCATCTTTGGTCGATCGGCTTTGTATCTATGCACTTCTTGAGGTCTTTGTTTCGCTTTCCGAGCCAAAGCCCTTTGTAAGACTTGGTTGATATTTAAGAACTCATAGCCTTCTAGCTTTTCTCTAATGGGAGTTCTCAAACCACTCAGCACTAGGTCTGCTAAGTCTCTCTCGTTATCACCAAACTAAAACACCGGTTTTTCGCTTCTCTCAATCTCTTGACGAATCGGAGACCGATTCATCATGCTTCGCTTAACCGATGTTAGATGTGACAACTTGAGTTCATTGTCGCCGCTATAAAAGTGATCATGAAATTTCGCCTAGCTGCACCAAACTCGAATGGAACCATGTGGCAAAGAAGAAAACCATGAAAATGCGGTACCGCTTAATGACAAAGGAAATAAACGACTTTCAACTCATTCAATGAGCCTGCCTCACCCAATTGTGCTAAGTATTGACTAACATGCTCCCATGTGGTTTTTGTGCCTTCTCCATTAAACTTAACAAAATCTGGAATTTTATATCCTCGGAGGGCATCGGATGGCATCAAAGTACTCGGGCACGGCTTTTGGTAAATCCGATTCGAGGTAACTCAACTCCAAAATTCTCTCAAGCATCTTAGCCATCTCTCTCTAAGATTAGCTAAACCATCATCCATAGTGGACGGCGAAGCTTGTGGCAATGGCATAGGAGGAGTAGGGTTACTAGTCTGGGTAGGAATTGTGGCATGTATGTCGCACCCATAATTTGGAAGTGGTCGAGTGGTTGTAGCTGTAGGTTTGGTTCAAGGCCACCACCCAACTCGCATGCTCATAATAGGATTAATGGGTGCAGCCACAATCTGATTTGTTTGGGTAGGATATAAGTCATCGGCACGGAGGCGCCGGCGAGATAGGTAAAGCCAGATTAGGGTTTTGCACACTAGCAGCTACACCATCATTACCACTAGTCGATTGAGATGTATTCTTCTGAGCTTTAGTATTTTCAATGAAAGTTTGATAGACTAGATTGTTACCATCAGCAATACGACTTTCAATCTCAGCCCACCGCTTCAGAGAAAAGGTAGTACTTACAGAGGGTTTAACTCGCCGGCTTGCAAAGGAGGGAACTTGATTTCTTCAATCGGAATGATGTTGCCTTGGCGATCCTTCTTGAACTTTGCAAGGAAATCCTGCAAGTCCTTCTCCTCGCGCCTTCTTGTACTCCTCATAGACTTGGCGATGATCGCCGATATCTCATCAAGACTGGCTTAATGATGTTATCGGCGCTCACCTCGATGGCTTGGGAAGATCGGACATGGTGGATGATGATGATTGATCTTCGTCCCCAGCGGAGTCGCCAAAAGTGTGTCGACACACTAACACGCCACGGTACCGACGCCGGGGTGATGCACCGCAGCTCACGTCGAAGGAGACCCGACCGACAGCGCGACACGCAAGACATACGGCGGGCGCTTTTGCAGACCAAACCTCACAAGACCCGGAGGGACCCTGCCGTGGATTGCGGCGGGCTATGGGCTGCCCTAGGTCGATTCGCCCCCTAGAGCCTCGGGATTCGCAGCCTCAAACACGAAGAACAGCGAAGAACGAGATAGAAAACGTGGAGAGATAAAAAGTAGACAGAAAAGTAGTATATTGATTTGTTCGATTGTGTTGTTTAATCGGCCGTCACCCCCAACATATATATAAGAGGCGGCTGGACTTCCTGCATAAGTAAAGGATTCATCTAGGCTTTCCTTACAAGAAAAATTACATCAATTCGCCCTAGAGTCCTAGTTCTATTCCAACTCGGATTCACCGAATCTGGCCCAACTTCTGTCTTCTTCCTTGTGCAGGCCATCGAGCCTCCATATGACCTCCGATCAAGATGGCCCAAATACCAAACTTAGCGCCTCGACGATACTAACAACTCTCATGTTGATCACTTTTTCAAATAAGGCCATCTTGAACACTTTACGAGGTCATCTTTACCTTCCAATGGACTCGGTCTTGCGGTAGACTGAATCATCCGAGTCTTGTAATGAATTTGCAGGCCATATATTATCTCTGATGACGATGACTCCAAAAGCAAAGTTTACCGCCTTGACGACACGCACAACTTCTGTATTGAACACTTCTTCATCCGAGATCATCTTGATAAACTTTTGGGCACATGTTCAGTTTCACTGGATTTGAGCTCATCCACTGGATATTAGAGTCTTTCACCTGATGGTCGATCGGACTTTTTCACCGGATGACTATATTTTCACTGGAAGACAATCTTTACTCGATCGGTAGGCTTTCACCGACCTTTACTCGATCGGTAGGTTTTCACCGACCTTGACTCGACGGTAGGTTTTCACTTGACCGGTGACTCGACGCAGAAGTTTCCACCGACCGAGACTCGATCGTAGGTTTCCACTCGACCTTGACTCGATCGTAGGTTTCCACTCGACCTTGACTCGATCGTAGGTTTTCACTGACCGTGACTCGATCGGTAGGTTTTCACTGACCGTGAGTTTTCACTGACCAAAAACATAGCCTGATCTTGATTTGCCTCTCCAGGTTGCATACGACTGGATTGAGACGAATTTTATATGAAAATCGATCGCTCGACGAGACGAAACTTTTTCATGTTGAAGGTTTTTCGATTCAAGGACTTCTTATGGGCTAATTGCTCGCGACCCATCAGACATGGCGCCCGTACTTTGCGCCAGATTTCCACTCAGCTTCAGCCTGCAGTGTATTGCCTCTAACTTTTGCATATGAACTCGGATTGAGATGATTTATATATCAAAATCGATTGTCTCGACGAAACGAAGACAATTCCTTTAGAGTACTCCTTCATCCGAGGTCGTCTTAAAGTCATGGTCGGCCGAAAACCACTCGAATGTTGAATTTTGTCACCGAGTACAACTTCGCCACCGAGATAAGGTCGAATGGCGATAAGCTAAACATCAAAGTTATTCCACTCGGCGAAGTTGAAACTTTGCATGCCGAAAACTCTTTACTTGAGGCCATCTTACTTGCCTTTGTACCTTGCCAAAACCGATGTCAATAATGTTAATACGCTCAATATGCTAATTCTATCCAAAAGGAACTCAAGGTCCCACCAAGGATAGACCAGATATTGAAACGCTTTTGCAAGGTGGATATCATTACATCAACATTACATAATAGATAGATACATACAAAAGGCATACAATGCCACACAAATACAACATCATCATACATAAGATCAACATCCGACTACGGATGAAACACAAACAGAAGCTCAAATGACATCCACCCCGCTAGCCCAGTGCCGACCGAACCTATCCCCGATCAAGAAGAAGCGTAAGAAGAACTCCAAAACAAGCAAACATCGTGGTTTCACGCCATGATCATCGATAACCTGCACTCGCGAATCGTTGTTGTAGTAATCAGGAGCCACGAGGACTCAAAGAATCCCTTACCATGGGTATCAAGACTATCAAAGCTTAATGGGAAAGGAAGGTAAAGTGGTGAGGTTGGAGTAGCGACTAAGCAATGTATGGTGGCTAACATACGCAAATGAGAGCGAGAAGAGAAACAAAGGAACAGCCATCTAGCAATGATCAAGAAGTGATCCTGAACTCCTACTTACGCCAAACATAACCCGTAAACCGTGTTCACTTCCGGATCACGAAAAGACACCATCACGGCTACACACGCGTTGATGCGCTTTAATTCGGATCCGTGTCAAGTTATCTACAACCGACATTAACAAATTCTCATCTCGCCACATAACCGCTGCACGGCTTCAAAGATAATACCGCAGGGTGTCCCAACTTAGCCCATGATAAGCTCTCGCGATCAACGAAGGATATTCTTCTCCCAGAAGACCCGATCGCCTCGAATCCCGGTTTACAAGATATTTCGACAATGGTAAAACAAGACCAGCAAGACCGCCTGATGCGCCGACATCCCGATAGGAGCTGCACATATCTCGCTTCGTGGCAACACCGATAAGCTAAGCGTGACAGTACCGACGTAACCTAAGTTGCTAAGGGATGGTCCCAAGACGGTGTTTCTAGTTTGGACCAACACTTAGACAAGCATTGGCCCGGGGCTATAATAAAGATGACCCTCGAGAGAGCGACTCCCAAGGGAAAAGTAGGTGGTGGTGAGGCAAATGGTAAAACCAAGGTTGGGCCTTGGCCGAGGAGTTTTATTCAAAGCGAACTGTCAAGGGGGTCCTATAATCACCCGATCAAGTAGGAACGCAAAATCCGGGAACATAACACCGGTATGACGGAAACTAGGGCGGCAAGAGTGGAACAAAACACTGCATAAGGCCGAGCCTTCCACCCTTTACCAAGTATATAGATGCATTAATAATATAAGAGATATTGTGATATCCCAACATAACCCCGCCCACCATGGAGCAATCTTCAACTTCACCCGCAACTAACAATGCTATAAGAGGGCTGAGCAAAGCGGTAACATAGCCAAGCAACGGTTTGCTAGAAGGGTGAAAAGGTTAGAGGTCGACATGGCAATTTGGGAGGCTTGATCAACAAGAGATAGGTAGCGCAACATAGCGATAGAACGGCAACTAGCATAGCAATGATAGTAGTGAGATCCAGAAGCGGTCATCTTGCCCGAAATCCCGAAGGAAGAAGAACGAGTCCATGAAGAAGACAAACGACGAGTCGAACGAATCCTCACAACTCGAACGAAACCGGCTAACGAGAGAAGCAAACCGAAAGAAGCAAACAACATGGTAAACACACGAGCATAATCATGGCATGGTGCACAATCAAGTATGATGCATGTCTGGTTTAATGAGGCATGGCATGGCAAAGTGCAACAAACAAAACTACAAGTTAAGTGGAGTTCAATATGCAACGAGTTGCATATTGACGGAACACCACATTGACATATTTAATTTATTCTCGTTTAAGCTGCCAAACAATATTAACTGTTGTTAAACATGGCAAGAGGTTACTTAAACTAACTATTTAGGCAAATTTAAATGAGGCCGGAACAACAAACAACAATTCCGAAAAATCCCCACATGCATTTAGCATTTTAAAGCAAACACAATTTTAAACATTTTAAATGTTGTTATCATGATGAGAATGACATATGCAAGTTTTAAGCAATTTTATAAAAATGTTGACATGAGCATGATACGAGGCATTTGTCTCTATGGCGTAAGGAAAAAGGTGCCACGGCGATGACCAAAATGATGCCACGGCAACATATCGGTTCCAAAGAATTTGAGTGAGATACCAATGCAAACGAGAAGTGTGCGGATGTGGAACACGCAAGAGATGGGGAGTGATCCCGATACCGGTGTCCCACATGACGGTGGCATGGCAAACGAGGAACATGCAAAGACAACTCGTGACATGGTGCAAACATATGGTACATCTCATACATGCAAGGGCATCTCATCGCGGTCGCCCCGGGTTATACCTTCAAGCGCAGGCTCTCGGGCAGTAACGAGTTTGGTGCAATGTAGAGGAAGTAGTTGTACACGCTCGTCTCGAGAGGTACTTGACTTAATCCAACATCTTCGGGCGACGGTAGTGGTTCACTGGACGTCGTGGAAGTAGTCGCTCACAAGAACGGTAGAGGTACTCGCGATCTTGGCGACGGTAGTGGTACATCTCGAGTGGAACTTGGTGATCCGGGGTACTTGGTGGTATCCCCGTAGTCATACACGGTCGTAGGGGAACTTGATGTGGAGGTAGCCGACCAAGGTTGTCAAGTAGTCGTAGTCCATGATGATCGTCGGGGTACTTGGCAGGTTCTAGTGCAGCAGCAAAATGGCACAGGGGGCAGGGGTCTCAAGGGTCATCTCTGCACTTGCCGTGCCACTTCTGAAGGAGACCCGAGGCGATTTGACGAAGGTGCTAAACACATAGATGCATCGATGTTGCTCGGAGGCAGCAGCAGGGCAGGAGGGAGACGAGGTCAGTCAGTGCATGGCAGCAGCGCCATGGCAGGCAGCCGAAGGAAGCAACAACTCAGGCGTCGGGGTGCAGGGCAGAGAAGAAGCGAGGCAAGCTTGCAGAGCAGCAACGGCGAGGCGAACCAGGCCGACGGAGGCGCAGGAGGGCGACGACGCAGCAGAGGCGTGGGCGTCAGGCCATGGTGACGGGGAGACGATGCAGAGGAGGGTCGGAGGCGCCGGAAGCGGACGACGGAGGGGCGTGTGGAGGAGGAGAGGAAGGAGGCCGGCGATGCGGGCGCCGAACACAGAGAAGAGGAGGCGGGCGCGGACGAGCCTGTGCTCGAGTGCTCAAGAAGATGGCGCGGCCGACGCTGGAAGAAGGCAGCGCAGCGGGCATCGCAGGAGGTCGTGGACAGGAACCGCAAGGAGGCACAGGGACTTGACGCGCGGGCGTTTTGGCGCTGAAGAAGCAAAGAAGGCAGCTCCATGGAGGGGCACGGCTGGCCCTGGGAGGGTGCGAAAGGGGGAGCTCCTTCCCTGGCTCGAAGTGCGGCGTGTGTGAGTGGCAGGCAGGAGGGACGAGAGGGAGAGATGGGGATCGGGAGAGCGTGGAGGGGCTAGGGTTAGATGGTGCTCGAGCTGGCAGCGGATGGGCCTTAGGCCAAATGTACTGAATTGCAGGCTTCTCGATCTCAAAGAAATAGAAGCTTGGAAGAAATGCCGAGAGAGGTTGGAGTGGAGTTTGGGCATGAAGTTAATTTTCTGCACTCCACAAAAATGAGCTTGATCCTGAAAAATAGAAGTGGGCATGATTGTAAAGTTTAATTCAAACTCATTTGATTATAAATCAAATGGGTTTGAACTAGGACATGGTAAAAGGAAGGTCCAAAATGTTGGGAATTTTGGTGGAGATTTGAAAAGTGATGAAACAAATTATGGGAAATAGTTGAGTCCAAGGGTTTAGATAGAAAGACATGGTATTCGCTTGTAAATTGTGTTATGGTTAATTCCAAAACAATGGAATATTATTTTTATAGCTCCCTAATAATATTGGGAGGATATATGTTATAAAGAGAAATCACCATGTGCATTTCTCGATTTAAATGGACCAAGATCCATACGATTTTATTTAGATGAGTTTTTAAAAGGGTTGCATGATGACATGATGCAATGCAAATGATGCAAAGAGATGAGATGCATGACATGAAAAAATGCAAAACAAAAGATAAAAATCCAGCCACGGAGGAGATATCATATCGCATCTCCGAAAAGGCAAGAGTTGAGTTACGAATGTGGAAAGTTGTATCCGGGCGATACAACACTCCACCACTCACGAGAGGATCTCGCCCCGATATCTAGGATGGCACCGAGAGACATGGAAGAGGAAGAGAGAGAGGTAAAACTAAGTTGCTTCTTCGACAAATGAGTGAAACCAAAGAACTTTGAGAGGTTGAAAAGTTGAAAGAAAGAACACAACAGAGATGAACGAGATTGCAAACAACTTAGAAAAGAGGAACAGGAACATTACGAGAACTTCAAGGTTGCAAAGACATGAATCAAGAGTTTAATGGACAAGATAGAATTCAAACCACTCCAAGTAAAACAAGATGAGAGAGGAAGAATGATATAATTTGGGCAAGACTGATCAGAAATGGAAGGAGTTGAACATGAACTTGACAAGATGAGAGGATACTTGATGAAATCAACAACACACCGCCTCCCGAATTGAAAGAATGGCACAAGGGGTAAGAAACATTTCGCATCGTGACCATTGAGAAGGAGGCAAAACTTGATAAGATGAGAGAACTCTAATGAAAACACGACATCTCGCTAAACGGATAAGCAAGGAAAATAACATGATATTGACAAAGCAAGATAATTGGTAGAAGAGAGCAACATCACAAAGCCTCCTAAACAATGCATGATAGTTAGATAGTTGGAATGAATAGAACAAAGAATGAAACCAACGCCTCCTACCATAATTGAATTTGAAAGAGCATCCCTAATGAAGTAGGATTGAATGGAGTTGTTTGAAAAAAAAAACAACAACAGTAAGAATAAGCTTGTAGCGGGCTTATGGAAACATCTCAAAATTATGAGGTGAGCTTCTGCCACTAACGGAAAGAAATGATTGAATTGATATCAACAAGGAGACGAGAAACTTATTTCACCGGGAGGACAAATGAAGAACTTGGGTCATTTATAAGCACCATAAATAGCAACAATCCTTAGGGAAAGCTTTAGGTGAAATATAACCCAAGATAACTCCAATGAAGAGATTGATGGATTTAAATACCTCATTCTAGACAATAAGTGAATCATGAAGCACGAGGAGAAATTGCCAAGAGTGACATAACACCATCTCAAGAGATAAGGTAGAAAGAATTGCACTTCGGAATGCAAGAAGAAGAATAATTGAGCTCCTCAAAGCAAAACATGTGTTGAACACCATGTTTATTTTAGAGTATAGCTTGAGGGTCATAACTTCAAGAGAAATCTTGAAGAACAAATCGAGAATGAAAGGAATCCTTGACTAACCATCATTTAGAGCTCCATGAAGAACTCCGTAATAAAAGGATGATAAAAGAGAAGTTGAAAACACAAGGTGATGAGGACATCAATACCATTGTTACACCCATAGCCCCCGCCGCTATACATACCGACCAATTACTAGAGCTCACAAGACGCCAACTAAATTACTGTGTACTTTCGCTTTTTGGTAATGATTCTAATGTTCATGAGAATATGATGTCGCTTAAATTGGATACATTTGTTTTGCTTACAAATGAAGGGCCTAGCTTGGAGAAGGATGAACATTGGAGCAAGAACAAGCATGGAGATGATGGCATGCTAAGGGGGACAAGAATGGAGTTACAAGTGATGATTTCAGGACTTTGAAGCCACCATAATGAGTGCACAAAGCCTTGGACGAAATATACAAGATGCCACTTCATAAAGTTCGTCCAGAGGCTATTCTAGGTGTCAATCACCTTATTATTGGGCCAGCCCATGTAATTTCGAAATACATTAGTATAGGCTATTTTAGAGTCCGATGTGTGGGGAACAAGAGATAGGGTTAGTTTCGACCCTCCACCAAGGGCCACGAAATTCACCCCTCTTCCTCCATATATACAGCCCTTAGGGCACCGCTTAGACTTGGGTTTTGTTTAGATTAAAAGTTCGCCATAGCTGCAACTTCACATTTCGCTTGTGTTCCACGACTGCATAAAGGCGCCAGTAACCCCACCTTGATCAATAAAGCTTTCATCTTATATTCGCAATATCCAGATTGCAATCTCAGTTTCTTGCTTGTTCTTCGCTTGTCGCAGGAAATAGACCCTCGTGGTCGTTGATCGTGTTCGGCTGTGGTCAATAACCTCTCTGAGTTGGTTTAGCGACATATATGCGCGACGCCCTCAAGACGCCGTCAGTCGGATCGTCCAAAGTCGACCCCACCAAAGCGAAATCCACCATCTCATCGAAAGACGGGACACCTTTGCCTCTATCAAGTGGTATCAGATTTCCGTGTTGCTCGGTGAGATTTTACAGCTTTTCTAGTTTAGATCGAGTCTGTTTCTTCATACCTATAGTCCATTTAAAAAGCCAAAAAAATAGGGTTAGTTCATCCCGTCCAACCAATCTGAGCCTTTGCATAATCTTTTTCAGATTTGCTTTGTTGAATTTGCGTTGCATCGTCGGTCAAGTTGCTGGTCTTAGCGCCTAGTCTTTTAGAGTTTCAAGTTCTGCTCAGTTGTCACGCCGCCGCTGCCATATACCACCACCACATATTCACCGCCAATCCAATCCATATACGCCACCACATATCCGCCGCCATCACGCCCATCCGAGTCCACCGCAACATATATCCGCCACCAACCGAAGTTCCACCAGATTCATCTCCGCCACCATCCGAAGTTCCACCAGACTCATCTCCGCCACCAATCCGAAGTTCCACCAGATTCATCTCCGCCACCAGTCCTAGTCCGAGTCCAAGAATTGTTGCATTGTTCTCGATTTCCAGATCACGCGACATCGGAGTCGTGATAGCAGAGGACTCCCCAACTTCCAAGCCATCCGCAGAAGAAAAATAGTTCCGCTTCAAAAAAAACTAAGTCCGGAAAATTCGCTAGGCAGTTTTAGACCATTTGTAGACTTTTCTCGAAAAAATTTGTTATGAGCAAAAAAAAAGAGGAAAAAAGTGCAAAAAAAAGAAAAATAAAGAGAAAAAAATTCAGAGTGTGCTCCTCCCTTGTTTACGCAGCAGCGCCGTGATTTTGTTAGTGTTCTAGGCTCGCCTCTAGCACGGTTCAGCCTAGGACCAGACACAAGATCGCTGCTGAGCGCTTATTCAACTTTGCATCTCCGAATTGATTATTGCCGACATTTTTGCTACCATATCATAAGCCTTCCCAGCTCTACATACATCTACGCCGTGCGCTTGATTCTCCCCGGTAATCGCTAAATCCAAGCTTTGAGAGTTTTGACTACAACGGTTGCCGATCACCACCGCCGGGTAAGAACTGTAAGAATTTGGGATTTGCTTGACGGGTTTGTGATACACCACCACCACTTCTTAGTAGTTTGTCGGATCATATTCTTGTGTGTTTCTATTTGCTGCTAACCATGGTAGGATCACATGTCGATGAGACTGATTGGGAGAACCCGACGAACAAACAGCTACATGATAAGTTTCAGCAAATGATGATTGGACAAAGCAAGATGTGCTAAACAGATTTGACGAGGCCATGGAGAAGATAGATGGCATTGAGAAGACGTTGAAACAAAGCTTGATAGCAAGTTTGATGAATTGCTCGCTTTCCACAACCACCGCCGGCTGCACCTATCGCACCTCTCAAGAACGACAACAACTACGCCCTTCCGAATCAAGATGGACGAGCTCAATGTTCCTATTGAGCCAGACAAAATTCTGGTGCATTGCCATCATTGCTGGTGCTTTTTGGCTCCGCCATCGCCTGCCGCCGGTACCGAGGAGGATGATTATGTGGAAGATTACGAGGATGAGGTTGATCAACATCGAACTACGCGCAACCACCAAAGACCACAACCACCGTGTCGCCCACATGCAAATAATGGCAATGTTAGGGCTCCTCAGTACGAGATCATGACCATCTCCCTAAACTGAAATTGAATATTCCACCATTTGAGGGTAGATATGTTCCCGATATATATCTTACATGGGAGTTAGAAACTGAACAACGATTTACATGTTTACAATATCCCGAGGAGAGACGTGTTCTCGCTGCTTGTGCTTTCACTAGCTTTGCATGTGTTTGGTGGTCCGAACATTGTAGATTATATCCTGCTCCAGCTACTTGGGCTGCTTTGAAAACTGCTATGCGTACTCGCTGTTCCACCATATTATCAACGTGAATTACTTCAAAAATTGCAGCGCTTAAGACAAGGTAAAAATTCAGAGAAGAATATTATCGTGAATTACAAACCGCTTGATTAGATGTGGTATTGTTGAGGAGAATGAAGCTATGCTTGCACGCTTCTCGGGTGGATTAAATAGAGATATTCAGACCATTCTAGACTATAAGGATTATAATAATATCACCTGCTTATTCCATCTTGCTTGTAAAGCTGAACGTGAAGTGCAGTGATCGACAGTGCATTGGCGCACTAACTTTTCTCGCAGGTCGACCTTCATCATGGACACCACGCGCATCATCTACTTCCACCGCACCATCACCTCCTTCAAAGCCACCTCCAACCGTGATACAAGAAAGGTGCACAACCACCACTATCCGCCAAGAGCACACCGCCGGCCTGCACAGAGCTCTTCTTCTTCCATGGCGCCAACAGGCACACAAGTGATATTATTTGTCGTCATGTAAGGGAAGAGGACATTTTATAGAGAATGCAAATATCGCGCAGTGATGATTGCTACCGAGGATGGTGGGTATGAGTCCGCTAGTGACTATGATGAGGAGACTTTGGCTCTTATTACACATGAGGAACACGGTGGAGATGATTCTGATCATGAGACACAATACATGGCTGTCAAAGATGCCGATGTATGAATGTTTAGTCGCTCAACGTGTTTTGAGTGTGCAAGTTACACAAGTGAGCAAAATCAGAGGCATAATTTGTTCCACACAAAGGAGTTGTGAAGGAACGCTCTATTCAAGGCCATCATAGATGGAGGAGCTGCAACAACTTGGCTAGCATGGAGATGGTGGAGAAGCTATCTCTCACCACAAGACCACATCCACATCCTTACTACATCCAATGGTTCAACAACATGACAAGGTTAAGGTAACACGCATCGCTCGTGTGCATTTTAGTATCTCTACATATGCTGATTATGTTGATTGTGATGTGGTACCTATGCAAGCATGTTCCTTGTTACTTGGTAGACCATGGCAATTTGATAAAATTTCAGACACCATGGTAGAAACAATCAGATACTCTTGTTCATAAGGATAAAAATATTACTTTGCTTCCTATGACTCTCGAGTCCATTTTTAAAGATGATATTAATAGAGCTAATAAAGCAAAACAGAGAAAAATAAGAGTGAAAATCAGATTGTGGCAAAAGAATTTGAGCAACACATGAAGCCTAGTAATAAACCATCTATCTTGCTTCTGAAATTAAATTGAAAAGTGCATGTTTACTTGCCACCAAATCTGATATTGATGAGCTAGATTTTAGCAAATCTATTTGCTATGCTTTTGTGTGCAAAGATGCATTATTTTCATTCGAGGACGTGTTTTCCTTCTTTGCCCCTCGCTGTCACTAACATTTTGCAGAGTTTGTCGACGCCTTTCCACAAGACGTACCACCGGATTACCACCTATTCGAGGGATTGAGCATCAAATTGACTTAATTCCCGTGCATCATTACCCAACCATGCACCATACCGCACAATCCAGAGGAGACGAAGGAGATTATGCGCCAAGCTGTGAGCTGCTCGACAAAGGTTATATACGCTAATCCCTTAGTCCTTGTGTGTTCCTATTATTCTAGTGCCGAAAAAGGATGGTACGCCACGATGTGTGTTGATTGTAGAGGCATCAATAATATTACTATTCGTTATCGCCACCCTATTCCTAGGCTAGATGATATGCTTGATGAATTGAGTGGCTCTACAATATTCTCCAAAGTTGATTTATGAGTGGATACCATCAAATTCAGATGAAGTTGGGAGATGAATGGAAAACAGCATTTAAAACTAAGTTTGGATTATATGAGTGGTTAGTCATGCCTTTTGGGTTAACTAATGCACCTAGTACTTTCATGAGATTAATGAACGAAGTTTTACGTGCTTTCATTGGACGATTTGTGGTAGTCTATTTTGATGATATAACGATTTATAGCAAATCTTTGGAAGAACATTCGAACATTTACGTGTTGTTTTTAATGCTCTACGTGATGCACGCTTGTTTGGTAACCTTGGGAAGTGCACCTTTGCA